>BLBF01000065.1:451224-461919 GCA_015471245.1 Laticauda colubrina | reverse complement strand
TCTTCCTCTTCCTCTTCCTCTTCCTCTTCCTCTTCCTCTTCCTCTTCTTCTTCTTCTTCTTCTTCTTCTTCTTCTTCTTCTATTCTATTTCTTCCTCTTCCTCCTCCTCCTCCCTCTTCCTCTTCAGCTCACCCGAAATGCTGGTGTGCAAGGGGGTCTCTTCTGCTGGGGGAGCAGACTTGGTTCCTTCCAACAGGCCCCCACCTGGCAGAGATGCACCTTTGTGCCTGGCTAACGAGGTTGGCAGCGGCCAGAAGATGTGTCAGGCCTCCCGGAGCTCCTACAGCACGATCCCTCCCAGCCTGGGCAACAAGGAGGCTGCAGCCAGAGACTCTGATGGATCCCAGGGGCTTCCCCACACGGGACGTTCCAGGTGTGGCAAAGCTCTCCTTTGAGGGCTTCCTGCACAAAGGTCTCATTTTTACCCCAATTAATCCTCTGTATTCCCTGGCTACAGGCCATGCTCAGCTCCCACGTCATGATCCGTGTGAGTAACATGTGGCCTTGCCCAGCTGGTGCTCTGGCTCCAGGCTCTCCAGGCTCTCCAGCCACTCCAACCCTGGCAGGGCGACTGTTCGGCTTAGCCTCTTGCGCAGTGGCCCTCCTGCCATCACACCTGCCTGCGGGAGCACGATGCCTCGGCATGGGCTATGGTGTCCACAGGGGGTGGCAAAAGAAGGCACGAGGGTGGCCATCCTGGAAAAGAAGAGAGAGCTCCGGCCCCACTGCCACAGTCACCATCTTTACCTTCTTCTCGGCCTGAAAAGCCAGAAAGCGCAGGGAACCTTTTTGCCGGAGGAAGCCATGGCCAGAGCAGGGGACCAGCGAGAGGAATCCTCCGCATCTTATTGCTGTGCCCGGCTTTGGCTCTCGTGCTAATGGCTTGCTCAAACCATAATTTTTAATAAACCATTATTGGTTAGATATTTTGTTTTGTTTTTTAATTCAACTTTTGCTGTCCAAGTTCTTCAGCCCTGGGCAGCTCCATGCATCACCTGAAGCCAACATCAAACAATTCACACCTGGGCTCAGTGGTGTGAACCGTGGTTCCAGAGCAGATAAATTGGGGTGCAAAGGGAATCTCCTCTTCAGGGCTGATGTGGTGAGCCCCACTGTTGGGGCAAAGAACCACTGTCCGTTGGTGTATGTATTTTAGCCCTTCCAAGTTCTGAATGAGCGGTGCCTGCCTGCCAAGAGTCAGAAGAGTTCAGCTTGGCCTGGGCAAAACTGCAGAACTAAATGCACACAGAGAGAGAGAAAGAACGTCCTGGGGGGGGGAGCAGGGGGGCAGCGCAAGACCTGCACCCTGCCTCAACATGAGGTCCCTCTGAGCCGGTATTGGCAGCTTCCACAAAGCCCTTTTTGGCTCTGAGTGAAAGGAAGGGTAAGGGGGATTCCCTTCCACACAGAAAAGGCAGAGGGGGGGGGGGGTTCCTGGATCCCAGCCAGTGGATCAGCCCTGCAGGGTCTTTCAGCCCCTTCAGAAAGGAACGGATTTCCAACCGTCTATCCGGCACAGTTCCAGCACTTGGGTTTCCTTTCTAGCCCTGCCATTGTTCTACAGACGTTCGAGTTTAGTGCCCTAACGTTACCCATCTGGAGGCCGTTGTGCCAAGCGGCCCCTGAGTGGCTGGGCTTATCCAACATGCCACAGCCCCAGCCCTGCGCTTGCCTGGCGTGCTAAAGGCCCGTCCCGCAGGCCGTGACTCACAGGTGGCTGCGAGGGAGCAAGAGGGGCAAGTGATGAAACGGGGCTTGTGACTGTGTGATGCCAGGGAAGGGCACAGGGGTTGTGACAGACACCACAGCGGGTATTTTGCTGTTTTAACACCAGTGTGGTGGCCAGCAAGGGCCTTTGAATCATGGCCTGGTTGAGCATGCAAAAGGAAGTTGTCAGCCAGCCTGGGGGGGATGCCCCCTCCCCATCTGTGCCAAGTGGTCCTGCGTGGGGGGGGGGGCGGGGTTGGTGGTTCCGCTTTGACATGCACCCTCTGACTCCATGAACAGACAGGGATGAGCCAGGGCGACGAAGCCTCCCAGACTGGGGGGCCAGGGAGCCAGCACCCCCTGGCCTTCTTCTATTTTCGGGACATTCGATCCACGGCAGCCATTTGGGCAAGCAGGGCAGTGATGGAGCAGGTGAAGAGAAGTCAGAGTGGCAGCCATGAGGGAGCAGCCGGAGCTCTGCCTGGCACGCACAAAAGGCTGCGGGGACTTCCATTCAGCCTCCTTGCCCTTCGCCCCCTCCACACACACTCTGCCGGGCTTCCCGGCAGAGTGCAATTTTGTGAGGGCGGCCCCCATAAGGTTGCAGGCCCTGAACATGGCCAGTGGATCGACGTTCTGCTTTCAGGGAGCTGGCCGTTCTCCTCGGCCCCTGGTCCTTGGAGCCCTCTGCCTCCCCTGCCTCGGTCCTGGCATCGGGCCCCTTCCAGAAAGGGACGGTTTCCCTTTGGCATCCCTGCCTCTGTTTCTGGCCAGAGCCAGGCCGAGCGCTACCCTGCGCTTGCCTGCCCGGTTGGGTCCGAGAGGCCTTTAGGCAAACACCACCGCTCGGGCAGCCCACAGGCAGAAGAGCAGAAAGATCTGCATTGCTGGCTGCTCGGGGACGTCATGACTCCAGCTGTTTGGCGAGGGCCGGGAAAAGCCTCCGCGCAAAACCCGGCTGGACTCGGTCCCTTCGCCACCCAGAGAAGCTTGTGTGCTGTGCCCTTCAGAGTGAAGCCGCAGAAGGAGAGCCTCCGGGCGGCGGCCCCACAGCACCCGCTGAGGTTCTTCCCAGGAGGTGGGCAGAGGGCAAACCGTGCAGGGAGGGGGCGCTCACAGCTTGGGGCCATCGCAGGAATGCGTGGAAACCTAATGCCCAGAATGGACCGTGTGTGTGGGCTCAAAATAGCAGCCGGGGCTTCTCTGGACGCGGCCCAAAGAAAAGGAAGGTTGGCTGCTCAGCGAAAGGGGCAAATATGTCGAAAAGGAAACCGAGCCTCTCCTCCCCCAACAGGTGCGCATGCCCAGCAGGCGTGGGGATGAGCCCATGGGCGGGGCAGGAGGACTGGATCGTGAGGCTGGCTGGGCTCAGAACGACGGCGGCGAGCTTCACGCGGGCAGCTACGCTGCTTCTGAGCCTCCTGGATGCCGCCGGCTGCCACCTCCAGAGCCCCACATGGCAGAGCTGCAAGCTTGTCTCCCATGGCACCTGCTCCGTAGGACCTCTGGCGTTGAGGGCCAGCAGTTAAACGAGGCCCAGAATCGGGCTTTCTCTATCAGGCACCTCTGCCCCTCAAAGACAGCCTGCCACCCCGTCCAGCCCGCCTTCCGGCAGGCCTTACCAACCTGGTGGTTTCTCCTGGCCTGGGGCCGGTGCTGGTCTTGCAGAAGCAGGTTGTGTTCTGATGGTTCCCTGCCCCCAACTGCCCTGCTTATTTCATGCTACGTTGTCTACTGTTTTAAGTGGGTTCCCATGTTCTTAATTTCTGAAGCTGGCCAGAGCCCTTTGGAGTTGAGCAGCCCAGAAATCTGAATCATAAATAGGTTTGTAGTGTTGACTTTATGGAACTCTCAGACGATAAAACTGGCTGTGGCTCTGGAGGCAGAACCTTTGTGTCGTATCATCTTGAGAAGGTCTGGAGAACAGAGGAAGTTCCGGACGACTGGAAAAGAAAAGGGCTCTTCTTTTTCATTGGGAAACGCTGAGAGGGCAGCACTCCTCCTGCCAAAGTTACTTATCAATCTAGTATCTTCTTTGATGAATCTTAGGAAAGCTGTAGGCTTAATGCATCTTCATTTCAGCAAAGCATTTGACAAAACATTCTGATTAGCAAGCTAGTTAAATGCCTGCAATTAATCCTGCACTCATCAAGAGGTCATCTCTTGGCTGACAAGAACTGGAGAACTGAAGACCCGCTCTGGGAAAAGTGGAGCCGGCATCGACCCCAGCAAAATGAAGAGACATGGAGCAGAAGCTGGGCTGCTTCTCCAGGGCCCATCCAGGACAGGCACACGGTCAGGGGAAGTCCTGAAGCCTCTTTGAAATTTCTTCAGAATCCCCGTCTGGCAAGGAGAAGGTTTGAGATCGCCCACAAGTGCTCCAGACCAGTAGCAGGCCGTGGCCTGTTAAGAATTGGGCCGTGGAAGGGGTGGGTGAGCTCCACGCACGAGTGGCGGGAGCACTTGCCTGCCCCTCACACAGAACCTTCCCCTCCCCCCCCCCCCCGGCTGGCCCACAAAGCCGGAAAGCCCGGGCGAGGCTCCTCCAGCCAGTTGCTGCTCACTAGGAGACTGCAAGAGACTTACTCCTCTGTGGTGGCTTGAGAGTCCTGGGAGATCAGGGAACAGCCGTCTTGCTCAAACTGGGATCAGTACCTTTGGAAGGACACCGAGTTTGTATAGTCTCATATAATAATGTAACTACATTTGGAAATTGCTCGTTAACTGCTTTTCCGTGATTAGGAACATTTGGGTTGGCAAGATTTTTACAGCACCAGCCGAGTCTCCTTCAATTCTTAGAAAAGTAAGTTTTACATATAAGTTTCCTCCAGCAGATGTTATTTTAAAAGCATCCACTTTCATGAGCTGCAACAATGTGAATCTATGGTGGCAAAAATAAGGGCTCGGATAACATCTTTTCTGAAGAATAACTTTTATGCAAACTGCATAATGCATTGCATCTCACTCCAATGTGTGCACATTTTATTTAAAGGATGCAACTTTGGCCTTCAAATAAAATTTGCATCTGAGGAAATTTGATCTGCAACATACAAAGGCTTGTATCTTTTAATAGCATTTGTTCACTGGAGAAGATGCTACTGGACTCCTTCTGAATTTTGGCTACAGTAGACGAATATAGCATTTTCCTTACCATCTCAGCCATCCATTATATATATATATATATATATCTGTGAATTTAAACCAGCTGAGATGCTTTTGGCCAGCTTGGGGGATCAAAAGGGGCCTTGAAAATTTTACAGATGACATTTTAATGAGGAAAATGCATGGTGTTTGTATGATTCTTTCCTTTCTAACATATTTACTTATTTTCCTTAGTAGTTAAAATAGATTTTTGTCTTTGTTGGAAATATGAGAGAAAAATGTGGAAATTAGCAATTTAAAGTATTTCATGTGGATTTCTCCGCTCATCTAAGCAATGCAGTTGGAAAAAAAAATACTTTCCATCAGAGCATCATTGGCATTATTGTTCTACAGTTGGAAAAAGTTGTGGCAGGCAACTTCCCTGGAGACTCAGGAGGCTTTTCTCTCCCTTGAGGTAACCAGCTCTCTCAGGGATTTTTCATCCGTCCCCCAGTCGTTCCCTGTGAGGAAGAGAGGTGGGGAGAGAGAAAGGGGAGCCCCCACTCCTCTTTGGGAGAATTCAAGAAAAGATGGGACAACCCTTTGTCTGAGGTCTCCTGCCTTGGGTAGGGGCTGGAGTAGATGACCTCTGCGGCCCCTTTCCAGCCCTATGATTTTACGCCTACGTCTCTTCCTCCTCATTTAAGTTCTGTCGGGAGCCTTTCCCTCGCATCCTGCAGTGCATCCTTAACAATCAGCAATGAAGTCGGTTGTCATTCTTTCCAGGAGGATTTTCAGGAGGAAAAGGCTGGCGCCCTTTTTCCAGATTCCTCCTGACTTCCACGTGTTTTGAAAGAGGCCTCAGGTGAGGAAAAGATCTGATTATCGAACTGTTTGATGAGGAGCCTCCCAGACCTCCAATCCAGCCTTATCCTCAGAGCTGACTTCAGCCAGGGTGAGGGAGCCCCAGGTGGGGCTGGGACCGAAGCTCAGGTGAGCCCCACTCAAACAGCCGCCTCTTGAGCAGGTCTTCCCAGGTGTAAGAGATTCCCTTGGACGCCCATTTTATCCCAGTCATTCCTGTCCACAGAGAAGACGCCCCGCTTGTCATGCTCCGTTCTGTGTCCTTTCGGTCTCAGTAGCACCTGCTTTGGACAGCAGTTCCCGCTGCAATCATTTCATGTTTGAAAACCGAAAAACCACAGGAGAAGGGCTCGTCGGTCGTTTCACGCACAGAGTTTCAACCGAGCTTGAATCGCACAGGCAAAAATAGAGTTAAATGATTTGTTCCAAACACACCCAGTTGTTGCTGTAGAATGAGCCTCACTGTGACCTGGTTAGGCTCTGGTCTGGCTTAGCTGTTGGAGTGTCCAAGGGCCAAAAACACCCGGTTAGGCCCCCTCCCCCTCCTCCCCCCTCCCTCCTCAGCAGCTGAACTTTGGTCTGCTGGCTGGACCTGCCATGAGGCCTGAAGGTGCTGGGGAGGGGGGAAAGACGGGGTGGGGGCTGCCTTTCTACCATGGGGGGGGGGGGAATGTGACTGGAGGCTACCTCTGAGTTCAGCTGGCTGAGATTCAGAGGAGCAAGAAATGACTCTTGGAAGGTGATCTCTTTCTGGAAGGGGATCGCCTCTTCCAGCCTCTTTTGCAAAAAGTCAGCCTTTTTCTCAGCTGCATCAGGATTATTTTTAACACTGGGAAGTCCTGTTATGCTAAAAAGATGCCAGGGCACTAAGCTCTAGTGATGCAGGTGCCATCTTCATCTCTCTCTCTCTCTCTCTCCCTCCCTCCCCAAGATACCTGGTGCTAACCATGCACATTCAGAGCCCAGCTTTGAGAAGCACAAGGCAAACCGAGGGCTGGGGGGGGGGGGGCAGGTCCCAAAAGCAAACAGGTGTGTGTTGTCTAGAGATCCCACTGCAAATATGTCAGCCAGTCTAGCCAGAGTAGTAGGGGAAGCAGATGCCTGGGCCTGGGGCCCCTTCAGAATGTGTTGTCCCCTCCCCTTTAAGTCTGGCCGCCAAAGGAGGAGGGCTCCAGGCTTGCTCAGGGTGTGGCTCTGCCTGGGAAGAGGTTGCTGGTGGGCTTCCGTCAAGGCCACCGTGGCTCATGGGGGAGGAACGTGTTAGACCCGCCTCAAAGAGCCCCAGAATCTGCTGGAAATGCCACCTGCTTCTTTGCCCTTGCAGCATCCCGGAGAGGTTTTGGTAAATTATCAAAATATTTCACTTGCACTCATGGCCATACTTGGTTTTGGCTTATTATGATTTAAAAGTTAATCGTGGTTTGTGATGAGGGAAAATTCCTGTAGCCCTACAGCTGCCTGTTGCTGGCTCCCTTTTTGGGGCCAGGTGGCCAAAAGCGTTCCGTTCACTCCTTTGAGGTGGGAATTGGTAGAACTATGGCACAATGTGGCCCAAAATGACAGCTGCAGGAAGAAGGCAGAGCCTCCTCGCTGACGGACCGTAGATCGCGAATCTCTGCGGCTATGGTCCGTGCTCTTTCGTTGGAAAAGGTAATAATAGAATTAAGTATGCATATATTAATGTGTAATTGCTGTCATATTTGTATGTAAAGGTGATGACCTGGAAATATGTTGTCCACTAAAAAGAGATTTTTGTTTTTAATGTGAAAAACTGAATAAAATTTGCTAAAAAAAAAACGACAGCTGCACAACAATGCGGCCTTCCACTGGATGCAGCCCTGCCTTTTTGTGGCTCTCACCCCCCCCCCAGCACCAAGGGCAGGGGGTCCCTGTCACCAAAGGTTTGCTCAGCCGAATATCTTGTGACTGAGTCACCTACCTGTGCTTGGACAACAGGGTGTAAACACAGCTCTTCTTAACCATGTAGTAACTGCAATGCATTCCAGGTGCTCCCAGTTGGTTGTTTTACAACCTGTTCCAAACTGGCTGGTTTGCAGTTCCTGGTCTGCTCTGCTTCGCGAGAGGGAGACCATGGGGCTCAACTCATTCCCCAGGAGTTTTCAGAGTGAATCAGCAAAGATTGACTCCTCTGACCTCTAGATTAAGCCCGGTTCTTCAGGAAACTGGAGCCAAGTAGATTTAAGGCCATTCATTATTGAGCCTTCCTGATCTCCAGGGATGGTAGTGCAGGTGGAGGAAGCCACCTGGGGCCAGCAGAGCCCACAGTCACCTCTTGTGCATCATGAGACTGTCATGCAAATGAGGGGGAAATACACACTGGTGGGAAGGATCATGCCATTTTCTCTCCCGTCCTTGGGACAAGGGACAGGTGCTGCAGGAGTCCAGTATCGGTGCGCCCCCTCAACTTCCTTTCCATCCCTATTACTGGGATAATGAATTGGACTATGGTTTGTTGAACAAGCCATGCATACATAAGGGCAGTATTCCCATGAGGTTTAATATTTAGACACGCTTATCCAACAACTCACGACTGATAAATTGAGTCATGTAATCGTCCTCTCCTTTAAGCCATAAATCAGGGACATTTTTAAGGGCAGAGTTGAAATACTTAAGCCAGTGCCCCTCTGGTGACACTCTAGATGACATAATGTGCCCAATAGGCCAGGTCTTTAGCTGGAAGTTCACAGCCACCATCTTGCCTTTTTTGACCTCTCCCCGAGGACAGCCTTGCTGACAGAGGCTGGACAGTCACCGGTTGGGGAGGCTATAACACGATTCCTGCGTGGATCTTGTAGTTTTGATAACACTGCACTAAGCCATGCCTCAATCATTGTCTGTAGAATAAGCCACAACTGGCTGAATCTATTCTACACCATATACTAAGCCAAACCAAACAAATCATATTGGCAGAGAATGTGTGAAACCAGCTTATATATTATTTCATTTCAATGTTTTGCTTCTTTGGGAAAGAAAGAAATGGTTCCCACCCCTCTCACTAGAGAGTAATGTGATGCATTTCCATAAAACCTACATAAATCCGCAGGCCCATAAAAGTCTCCCTTGCCCACCATTCCTGAACTGAAGCTTTAGAGGACGGTTGTCGTGGGTCCCCCACATGAAGCTGTGCTGCCCAGAGAATTTGATGCAACCCTGATGAAGGGAGGGTCCTTCTGACACTCTCCCCACCCCTCTTCTGCTTCTGGGAGCTGAGCTCTCCTTTGCACGCCAGGTGTCCAGTCCGTGGCCAGGTGCCCCAAAGGTCCTTCTCAGAAATGGAGTCTCTCCGTTGTGTGAGCAAAGCTTTCCTGCTGCTGGCACCTCTCTCTCTCTCTCTGATATCGGTGTTTCTTCCGCGAGTGGGTGGCCTGCCTGGCCAGATGGGCTCCGGCTGATGACTTCAGCCTAGGCTCACTGTCAAAGCCTGTGGGGTCCCTCTGGAAATGACCTCACCCTCTGCAGACTCGCCTCTGGGCCCGATTCTGAGGGCCAGAATGAATGGCTCCTTTCTCTCCAAGCTTCTCCTCTTGCACGAAGGCACCTCAGCAAGGCTCCTCTGCCACAAGGCCTTGGGCTCCAAGCCAAGGGGTGAAAGGTGACCACTTGGGCAGCAGACGTGTGGGGAGGGTGGCCTGGCTCTTGCCCCAGGACCCCTGGCTGGCAAGGGCAGACCTGCCTGCCACCCCCTGTTGCCTGGGCTCCATGGCCGGCCGGTCAGCTTCTCTGCTCAGGAGTCGTTATGGTTGCCAACTGTGGGCCTGGGGTGAGCCCTGGCCTTCTTCTAGTGATGTAGTGGAAGGTCTGAAGGTGGAGTTATGCACAAAGTATGCCATGACGCATAGCCACATGCTCGGGATTCCATCATTTTTTCCTCAGCTTTATACATGTGTGGTTATTTATGGCCGCTTTGGAGACCATGTTATCTTTTGCAGCTTTTGTGAGCACCCCACTTCCCGGAGCAGAGTCTCTGCAGTTACCAGAGAGGAAGAGGGGAGCAATATGAGCCCAAATGAGGCAATGTGAGTGACAACACCTTCACTTCACTTGCACAATGACATCGTATTGCTAATGGAGCAGATCCCGCTGGGCCATCGGACAGCCTGCACAGGATCCTCTGAGCAGCTTGGCCATCACCGTGCTAAGCCCGTGGGATCCCAGGGGCCCTGCTTGATCGTTGGCAAAGCAGATCGCAGGGCCAGCCTTGCCCACCCCATTTTAACTTAACCCTTCAGGGCAAAGACAGCTGGCCTCCATGGCCCCCCACAGGCCTTCCAGAGGGAATCCATGTGATGGCAGAGTGGGAAGGGACCTTCTGCTTCCTCCCTTGCAAAAGCAGAAGGAGGCTCTGCGCCTTCATTAGCCACTCGGGGCCCAAGTCCTGGCACAAGGATTTCACCCACCAGCTGCAAGACAAGCACCAGGTGGTGAGCTCACCTCTATCTCGTGCGACCGTCGTCCCACATTTTCCCAACAAATGACCTTGCACGTCCAATTACACCTGGTCAATAAATTATTCTATTCCATTCTATTCTGTTTAATTTCTATTTCTATTCTATTCCTGTTTTCCTTGGTTCGCACATCTGGCCTGTCATTTTCGGGTTGCGTTTTCTTTTAAAGGAGAAGCTCCTCCTCTCCCAGGGCAGGCTCACCAGGGTGGCTCACAGCTTCGTTCTGGCCTCTTCGGGGCCTGCAGAGCACAAGAGCCCATCTTATCCCGCTGAGGTCCCATATTCCTGGTCCTGGCAGAGACTCATGGGCGTTGGAGCTCAACAGCTCTCAGAGGCCCAGAATGCTCCCATTGCGCCTTAAGGGAGTGCAGAGATGACCACGACCTCCCTGGGCTGAAAGCCTGATCTATAGAGGAGATATTCTCATCCCAAGCAGCCCCCCTATCACCCATACTCACCTTTTCCCCTCAGGGAGCCTGGGCTCCTTTCTTCTTATCCCAGTCACTCTGACCACTCAGCCACCACCACAGCTGACACACACACACACACACACACACACACACACACACACACACAC
>BLBF01000065.1:422171-451214 GCA_015471245.1 Laticauda colubrina | reverse complement strand
ACACACACACACACACACACACACACACACACACACACACACACGCTCCAAATGGTCCTTGGGAGGAGAGAAAATGCTGGCGGGAGGGGCAGCCGGTTCGCTCACCTGTGCCAGGTGTCCTTAACCTTTGTGGTCCCCCATTGAGGGTAGAGGGCAGGGGACGCTCCCCAAAATCTTTTGTGGGAGTAGCCAAAGGGTAGCCGGCAGCCAAGGGTCTGCCATCTGCTGGCCTGCCCCTCCGCCCCGAAAGCATCATCGGGTGAAGTCATCTGGGCCCTGGGGGCCAGGAATGCGACCCTGCTAATTGTGGAGGTTGAAGTCATGCGAAAGGCACACACTCAGCCCCCCCCCCCCCCCAGCTCCTGGAGGCTCTGCAGGCGCTTAAAAAATATCATCCGAAGGAGCGAAAAGGAAGCCTTGCAGGAGCCTCTGAGCGGCTGGCAGGGAATAGCTCAGCTCCACCCGTCCCCTGGATTGTCTGCTCCAAGCAGGAGGAGATTGTGCAAGAACCTGCCTTTAGTTTGTACCTGCTCATCATCTGGCTGCGCTCTTCTTATGAATTTGCTGGGTTAGGAAATGTTCTGAAACAGCCCTTCCCTTGATTTATGATGCAGCACTGCCCATTCCCTTATGTAGCAAAAGTTGATCCAGCCAGATACAAAAAGGGACACCAGCAGACTGGAAGAATGCTTAAGGTTTGAGGAAGCCTTTCCTTTTTTTACATTTGGGGAACTTCAAAGCTAGTTTAACCTCAGCCGAAGATGCTTATTGGATACTAAACCTCTGGGGGGGAGGAAGGAGTGGGAAAGTGGCTGGCAGAGGAATGGAGAGAGCCTCTCTTGCCATTTTTGGGAGGTCTGGCAAAATATTCCCTCCCGGTCTGCTGAGAGGCATGAGAAGGTTCTGGGAGAATTCTTCTTGCCTGGCTTCCCGTTGGGCAACGGTCTCTCTTCTCTCCTGCTCCAGATGATCTGGGATAACCAAACACACCCACAGGTTGCCGTGGAGATTCTTCATAGTGAATATCAATAAACTTCTGAGGAAAACCACAGAATAAGGAAGGAAGCAAGCAAGCAAGATAAGCGAGACAACCAAACTCACACAAGGTCCCTGATCAGGCCGAACAAGCCTTGCGTTCGCTTCCTTTGAAAACCGTCAAGTCTTATGATTCCTTCCTCATGAAGAAATATGAGGATGGCACAAGCATCTTGTGTTGGCTGAAGTGGGCTCTGATTCCAAGCCCTCATGTCGTGATGCGGCCCAGACATCCACTTCACCCACTTGGGCAACTGGAGTGGGCTGACAGCTACCAGCCATCTGAAAATCACACATGATCGGGCCACCAAATTGCCATTTTGTTCTTATCCACACTGCTTCACCATTGGCAGCTATTAAGGTTCTAATGATTTTATAGCTAAATTGGGCTGGGTTTCACGCACAATCTGAGCATTGCCCTGCAGAGGAGGCAGGGTGGTTCTTTCAAGCAGCCGACTGGCCTCCATGCCTGTGGATGCGCTCAGTGGGATCAGACTCCGTGTCAGCCCCAAGCCAAGTGCTGGGAAGGTCACCAGGAGAGGTCTTGGCTGCTGATGACATGGAGTCTCCGTCTTCACAGTGGACATCTGGTTGGCCATTTTGGGATTAAGCTGGTGGAATAGATGAGCCCTTGGTCTCAGCCAGGACATCTCCTACATCTTTGTTTCTCAGTGTTAGCAACTTTGAGAGGTGTGGACTTCATCTCCAAGAATTCTCCAAAAACACTGTCCTACGTGTTCTTCTCTTTACATACCATATTACTGAAGACTAAAGATATATCTTTACCCAACAGGACCCGACTTGGCACTGAATTAATCCATTTTCTCTGGGTGCACAATATGTCAGCTAATTAAACAGGCTGGTTTCACACACTAAGGAGGCACAAAAACACAAATTAACACTAATCAAGCGTAGGGTCCCACTTGAATGCACCTGCTAGATTACTGAAGCTCCTAATTAAACTTATGTTGGATAGGCCCCAGTGTCCAAGTCGGTCAAAATCCTTCTGAATTTTGCATCTGTCTTCCAAAGGGTTAGGTATTGCTCCCAGCTCGGTGTCATCTGCAAATTTGATGAGTTCCCCTTCTATTCCCTCATCTAAAGCACTTATGAAGATGTTGAAGAGCACAGACCCTCAAACAGAGCCTTGAGATACCCCACGGCATGCTTCTCTCCGTCTAGATGTTGTTCCATTGAGGACCATTGACTGAGTGTGACCGGTCAACCAAATGGGAGTCCATCTGGTGGTGACATTATCAGTCCCACATTTTTCTGTCTTATCAAAAAATAGGCTGTGGTCTGATTTGTTAGGCCTTACTGAAGAAAGTAAAGTAAATGCTTACTTTAAGACATGTGGGCTTCACTTCCCGAATGCCCCAGGGAGCAAGGGAATTTTGCGGAGATGAAGTCTACATGTCTTAAATGGTTTGGCCAGAAAGGATAGAATCCCAGTTTCCTTCAACTTTCAGACATCATTGTATATCCAACACTAGTTTCTTTTAAAGCACACTCTCCCCTGGATAAAGTTTTGGACATACAGAGATCAGCAGTTAATATAGGTAGCCCTCGGCTTATGAGCAGAATTGAAACTTCCATCGCTAAGCAACGCAGTTCTTAAGTTGTACCTGATTTTACAGCCTTTTTGACACAATTCTTAAGGGAACCCTGTGGTTGTAAAGCAAATCTGGCTTCCCCGTGGGTTTTGGTTGTCTGAAGCCAGAAGTCACACATGCTGATCCCAAGAGCCCAGAAAGCTGCAGTCAATGTAACTGCCAGTTGCCAAGGGCCTGATTTTGATCATACGACCACGGGGATGTTCACTAAAGAAATGGCCACAAGTCATTGATACAGCTACTGAATGTGCATTGCATCGCAAGCTACTATGAGCCCTTCCCAGCCCACTCCCTCCAGGCTGAGTCCCAACGCCCAGCCATATAAGGCCTGGCAGTTAGCCAAACTCTTGCAGCAGGAGCCCTGAAAGCATACGGATGCCTCCCCGTGGGAATCTGTGGAAGGCTCTTACAATGACTTCATGGCCCTTAATTTTAGAGCACCGTCTAAAGACTCGCGGAGTCCCGCAGAGAAGACTGAGGGTAACCAGAGCTGAGCTCTCCTTCTTTGGGTGAAGGACGGCCACTGGGATTCGGCTGTTACTCTGGTGGCCTCTTCTCCCTTGTGCTTCCGAGCTATTTTCTTCCTCCATTCACTGCTGTCATTTATTACTGCAGGCATTCCTAGGCCAGGAGGGTCTTCCTACCCACCTCTCCTACTGGGGTGAGTGGGGCGGGCCCTCGGCAGAGAATCAGTTGTCCTACTGTTTCTTTGCCAAGAGGCTTCTTGCTCTTGTGGGCAATGGAAGGGATGAGGTTCTGGCAGGATCACAGAAGGGCTACTCTGGAATAGCTTTTCCACTCTCAGAACATAAAGCTGGTCCATGTTTTCCTCCAGATTCGGGGGGGGGGGGGGGAAGAGAAATAATGTAGCAGCAGCAGCAGCGGAAATCCAAAATCCAGAAGTGCACAATAAAGCACTCAAGAGTTTGGAGAGACACTTTGGTCTCCTTGGAACAGAGATTCAGGCCCGATCAGATGATGCAACAGGCAGTGGCTTTTTGCTGAGCCTTGAGCGGCTCTCCAGCCCTGCAGCCTCCCATGTCCGTCGGCCAGAAGCTTCTGCCACCTTTCTTCCTTGGGAAGCCCCCCCGGGTGGCCCTGGCCCTGCCGCCCTCCTGAGACAATTGTGACAAGATTACTTCGGTCAAGGCAACAACACGCCTTCTTGGATTTAATGGAGGCTCCCAACGGAGCAGCCTTGGTACCTAACAGGGGGGAGCTGCCTTCAGCTCCAGGCTTTGGGTATTGCACGTGAAAAGGGGACAGGGCAGTGATAGTGTAGTTGCAGCCACCATCTTGCCTTTTTTTGACCCTCCCAGTGGATTTTAGACAAATTGCACATTAAGACATGAAAAAACCCGAGCAGAGCTTCATTTTCCGTCTTGGCCTTCCTGACCGTCCTCTGTAGACACCTCTGCAGCCTCCTCCTGGGTTCCTCCTTCGGGACAGTCAGGGGAGGCCAGTTGGCCTCGGGGCCATCTCACTCACCAGTGGCCCTCGGAGGCCTTTTAGGGGCCCTAGCTGGGGAGGAGAGATGGGCTCACAGCTTGCAGGCTTTTTCTGTTTTGCAAGAAAATAGCCCAGGTGTTTTGGCACCCGTCGTTCATTCCATTTCTGTGGAAATAAACCTCTGAAGCTCTGATCTAGGACCTCTGAAGAAGTGGGACATCCAGAGCCTCAAAAGGACTTGCTGGCAAAGTCGAAGCTTCCAAAGTAAAACCAAAACTTTGCAGGACCGACCTCAAATCCTTCTTTCCGGGTTTAAACTTTGCATGTGGCTCCCCCTGCTGGAGCCCCTGGGTGGTGGGAGTTGAGGCCGTTCAGGCCCCCTGTGGAAGGTCTGGGCGTAAAGGGGGGAGGGAGGCCGTCTACCACTGAGCCGCCACCAGCAGAGCAGGACCAGGCCAAGAGAAAGCGGGAGAAGTGCTTCTGGCTTTTCCTTGCAAGGTTGGAGGCCGGAGCAGCTGGGGAGACAAGGGCAGAGCAGAAGGCCTGCTCCGGGCAGCCCCCCTTTTCTTCGCCCCCCAGGCCACACGGACCCAGGCGGCACCTGTGGAGCAGCTTGGGGGTTTTTCCCCCTTTCCTTCAGGCCCAGGTAAACGAGCCTGGTTTCTACTTTCCAATGGGATTCCAGTCTTGATTTGTGGCTGGAAATCTTTCCTCCCAGTCCCACTGAGGATAGGCAGCCTCCCCCCTGGGCAGCTGGGATCCCTCACCCAGGACAGCTGTTGCAGGTGGGCCTTGGGCAGGGGCTTGGACAAGCTGCCTTCCAGCCAGAGGTCTCTAGGAACCAGTGAGAGACCGGAGTGTTTGTCCTGTGTTAATATTATAGGAGTTAGAGGCGGTATAGGTAATGCCTCCTCCTCCTGCTTCTCCCAACAACAACCCTGCAAGGTAGATTAGAGAGAGTAACTGCCTAGAGTCCCCTCAGGAGCTTCCACGGGTGAGGGGAGGATCTGATCTTGGATCCCAAATCTGGCCTCGCCCAGCTTCACAGCATTGTGAGCCAGCCCTTCAAAACTTTACCTGGAAACCACAGGGGTGGCCTATATTAGCATCTACCTTTCAGAATTTCTTTCTCCAGCCTTTGGAGAGATCGCCCATGCAGACAGGAAGAAAAATGAAACACGTGTATTTTCTTGACATGGAGAGTAGTTCCATCAAGCCGAAAGACACCGTGATCCATTTTCAGAAGGTTGGAGATGATTGTCATTATTCTTCAGGCCCTGTACTTCTCATTTAGGCTGTGAGGGCTCCAAAGAACCCTGGTTCTACTTAGACTAGAGAGGAAGGCAACACAGGGGTGAGTTTCAGCTTTTCAGCAGGTAGTAACTCCAGAAAGGCTCCACCTTGGCTGGGTGCCCCACTGAGGACTGGCATGGCCTGTTGGCTGTCACCCCAGGGAGACTGGTTTCAGTGCTGGCCCTCTTACCTGGACTGGAGCCCAACCTCCGGCCCTGAGTAGTGCCCTTGTTCATTCAGAAGTAAAAGCAACCGGGCAACCAGGCCAAGGTTTTCAAAGGAAGTCGATCAATGGCTCTCTCAAGCCAGAGTGAGATGTGGCTTCAGCTTCCTTCCCGGGTTTCCAGGGCGTCGTGTGCTCCGTCTGTCTGGGGTTTCCTGAAACTCTTGACCCCTCGCTGCATACACTGGCTCAGTTGTGGGGACTTGTCCATCTACTCTGAGCTTTTGGCTGCCCCAAATTGTATTTGGCCAGGTTGGCATTTTTGCAAGAATTATAAATGAGTTCATGTCTGCAAGAGGCACTTTGAAGACATAATGTGTCTTTTCAGCAGCAACCGTTATTAGCCTTGCAAAAAAGAGACTTCTGTTCCAGTTTAGGTTCCATGTTAATTCAAGTTCTTTGACAGCTCATAATACTTAGCATGTACTTCAGGTTTGTAAAGTACTTCTGCTTGATTTAGGCAATGCTGACAACAGACACCAGGGGAGGTCAACCTGTTGCAGATTCCAGCCTGAGGCTAAGCAAGGGGGAGAACTTGCAGGAAACTTTCAAAACAGAGGCCCTTCCAGAGTGCGCTTGCTTTACAAGCTCCTTTCCTCCCAGAGCTGTCCCTTAAAGTGCCAAATTGTTTGCCGAGCAGGATTTACTCAGGATTTACTCGTAAGCAAATGGTACACAAAAGCAATCCATTGTGTAGCTCTTTATTTATTACCCATGCTCTGACTCAATGGAGTCAGACCGAGATATCTGAAGACCATCACTGAGCCAATAATCAACCAGCTACAGCAACCTGAAACCCTGTTGCTCCATCTGAGGCCAAGGGAGAAATAAAACCTGGGTGGAAAAGAGGAATTATGCTTATAAAGGGAGGGACCAAAAAGTCCAGCGAAGCTCTTGCACAAATAAAAGGGAGCTTTTGTTGCTGTCATTTGACTCATGATTACATCCCATGATGTAATCATGAGACAACTGTGATGTAACCATATGATTACATTGTGACACAATCAGGATTAATCCATGATTATATCGCAGTGCCAAAAAGGCACCCAATCTTCGCGTGCAGAGAAGAGGAAGAAGGACGACTGGGGGGCTAAAGCCTCCAAAGAACAGTTGCAGGAACGGGGAAAGTCTCGTTTCATGAAAAGAAGGCGCAAGGGGTGACGTGGGAGCAGCCCCCCCCCCCCAATCAGAATAACAGGAGGAGGAAGAGCCGAAGGGGGCCTTGGAGGTCTTCTAGTCCAGCCCAGCCCCCTCCTCAAGCAGGCCACTCGAGACCAGGCAGAAGGCGGCCTAGTCTCCTCCGAAAAGCCTCCAGCGGTGGAGAGGAAGCCCTCCCAGGGCTCCGCTGGTCTCGGGCTCCCGGGCGAGAGCAAAGCAGGCTCGGCCCCGTCCAGCCTTCCGGGCCGGAGCCCAGCCTCCCCGCAGCCGGGGGCGGGGCGAGGGCGGGCGGCCCCTCGTGCTCCGCAGCGCCGGCTCGGTCCGCGGGGGCGTCCGGCATGGCGGAGGCTCAGCAGCTGCGGGTGCAGGAGGCCATCGACGGCATGGTGCAGGGCCTGGAGCGGGAGCACATCCGCAAGATGCAGGTCGGTCGGTCGGTCGGGCGGGCGGGCGGGTCTTCGGGGGCAGCCGGGCCAGGCGGCCTCCGCCCCTCCCTGGGCCTGACCGGGGCGCCGCTCCCCTCCCCGCAGGGCCTGATGTTCCGCTGCAGCGCCGCGTGCTGCGAGAACCCGCAGGCCTCCATGCAGCAGGTGCACCAGTGCATCGAGCGCTGCCACGCGCCGCTGGCCCAGGCGCAGGCCCTGGTCACGCAGGAGCTGGAGCGCTTCCAGGTGAGCAGGCCGCCCCGCGAAGGCCCCGGGCTCTCGGGCCGCTGCACGCCGGGAGGAAGGGATCGATCGGCCTGCCTCTCTTCGCCGAAACTCAGCCCTCCGTTTCTCCCTTCAAACACGGAAGACGAGGCTGCGGGGCGGGGGGCTTGCAGGGGCCTTCCCAGGCCCCGCAGCAGGCGGGAGCGTCGCTCGGGCTCCTCTGGGCCCCGTCGGCTGCCTGAGGAGACTGGGTGCTGCCCGGGCCCCCCTCTCTGGTTCCCCCCCAGAGCCGCCTCTCCCGCTGCACCATGCACTGCAACGACAAAGCCAAGGACGCCTTGGAGGCCGGGAGCCAAGAGCCGCAGGTGAAGCGGCAGCTGGAGAACTGCCTGGCGAAGTGTGTGGACGACCACGTGCACCTCGTCCCCAGCATGACCAAGAAGATGAAAGAGGGCTTGGCTGGCATCGCTCAGTAGCCCCAGCCCTGTGCGCCGGGGGCCCAGGTCCGGCCAGGGAGGGTGCCCTCAACTTGGCGGAAGGAGGAAACACACCTGGGAATACGCCCCGGGGGGGGACAGGGACGCTTTCTTCCCGGACGGATGGCCAAGGGGGCGCCCAGCCGTGGTCTGACAGGAAGGCCGCCAGGCCTGGGTATGTTCCCAAGCCCAGGGATTTCCCTGCCTGGTTTTGACCAACCCTTGTGGCGGTGATGGGGAAGGAGGGCTGAGGAGGCGCTTCCTGAGCAGCCCTTGTTGTCTTAGCAGGGCAGATTCACTCAGGCCCGTTCAAGCTCATACCTGGCTGGCGCCCCTACAGTCCTGCTCAAGGAGGCGGCTGGTTCTGTGCCATGGGATGGAACTGAGTGACCGAAAACACAATATTAAACCTTTTGAATTCTCCAAGGCTGCTGGGAGCTTCTCTTTGTGCTTTCGTCCACATCAAGCAGGGTTTTTCTTTCTTTGACCAGGTAGTAGATATGGATGCGTGTGCCTTAATACGTCCTGAGTAGGGAAAATGTACGTGTGTGTATCCAGGTCTGGCCAGATCTATTCAGAAGTCCAGTGACACTGCCGTCACTGGCAGCTGGCATGTTTTGCCAGCCACTCATGACAGTGGGTTCAAACAGGAAAGGAGCCATCGGAACCTAGAAAGCTAAAGTTTTCTGAGTGAGTCAGAAATGAAGATTTTAAGGGGGGGTTAAATATGTGACATCAAAATATAAACTTTGTTACCAAAATATGAAGTCTTCTTAGCCACTCCCCAAACAAATGTTTATTAAATTCTTAAAATCTTAGGCAGTTTCACATTATTTGCATTTGGCCTATGTTCTGAGTTCATTTCAATATGGAGAATTTCTGTATTTAGCAGAGTAACCTTATTGGCTACTCTCAAGACATTGTTCTCTTAGGGTTTCTTGGGAAAGTGAGCTGGAAAGAATGGTTCCTTCTCTTAGTTGCTGGCTGTGGGGGCAGAATAAATAGGAGTAGTGCATATATAAGAAGAAAGAAAATCCTGGTGAGTGACTGACAAAAGTGATTATTTCACTTTTTATTTTTTTTATTAATTTTCAATAAACATACACAAACAAAACACAAAACATCAAACTTTTTGGAAAGCAGCTTAATCCCGGGTTACATCTTTTTATACAGACATAAATTCAAAATTCATGCTCACTTTTTATCTCATTTCGTATCTTATTTACCATTCTACATTTTCTGTATAGCTTCTCCCCTCTTTTCACTCTCTTAATTCTATTTTATTTATTTCATCTCAATTTAAATCATTATGCGTATTTCTTTTGTCTGTTCTGTTTCAACTTTCTATTATCTTTTCTCATTAACACAAAATTTCTCCTGTAATCACTGATTGAAGTATGACGCCTTTGAATCTTTCCCCTAAATTTAACACTTAAAATATATACTTTTCATTCTGATTCTGCTTAGTACATTCTAAAGCTACTTGCTATATTATAAAATAGAAAAGAATAAGTTTGTAATCTAATTAAAACAATAATCCATAGCAAATTAAGATGTATTATTAAATCCAATTTTCTAACATTATTTCAAATATAAGAACGACAATGCAATCTTATTTACTTTGCAGAATCTCTTTTTTAGTCATATTTTTACCCACTATCTCTGAATGGATCTTGTTTCTTTCCATCTTGTTTTCAACCTTTGTAACTTCTCTTCCCTTTTCCCCTCCCTTTCGTCTCCAATCCTGTCTTTTTACCCCCTTATTTCTTCATCTCCACTTTCTTCTGCATTTCTCTTTTCTGTTGCTTTCTGACATTGTATCGATTTGTCACCTCATTTCCCCCCTTTCGGGTGGTTTTTTCAGTCTTAAATTCCCCTTTTCTCTTTCCCTTTTCTTCCCTGGCTGAAGTTGTTCGTTCATTCAAGATGGCTTGCTGCTGCTTGTCGTTCCTGGTTTTGCTCTCCCAGTCAGCGCTTCCGGAATTCCCTGGCGGGGACCAGGCGATTGTCGCCGATTCCTCCACTTGCCATTGCTGGTCATCTCGGGGCCTTTCAAGAGGAGGGAAAATGCAGCCCGGAAGGAAGTCTCCGGGAGAGCTGCCTGCCTCTGCTCACCCTGCCCGCAAAGGAGGCCAACGGACTTCCGGAGGGGAAAGCCCCCGGGGAGCTCTCCAGCCTGGGCTGCTTGATGCCTCGTGGACTTCGGCTCCCAGAATTCCCCAGCCAGTTTTGCCGGGAGTTGAAGTCCACCAGGCGGAAAGCGGCCCAGGCGGGAGAGCCCTGCACGTCGCCTGAGGCAGGCCGAGAATGCCAAGAGGCGCGGGGCAACCGCCCTTCCGCTCCAGGGCAACGGAGGGAGAAGGATCCGACTTTAAAAAGGAGGCGGGACGCTTGCTGATTGGTCGCTAGGACCGGATGGCCCCCGCCCTTCGCGAGAACTTGGGCGGACTCCGCGTTCGTCGGCTCGGCCGTCCTTTGTTGTTGCGCCTGCGCCCGAGCCGCCTGGTGATTGGGCAGACAGGTGCGCGCCGTGGTGACGTTCAACGCAGCAGAGGCGACCGGCAGACGCTTCGCGAGGCGGCCGGCTTGGAAGAGGCAGGATGAGCAAAGCGCACCCGCCGGAGCTGAAGAAGTGAGTGCGCGCTACGGGGCAGCGTCGGGGCGCCCCGCTCGGAGGCACCGCGGGGCGGAGGCGCGGCGGCCAGAAAAATCAGTGGAGGGCCTCGCGGGCGGCGGGAACTCGTCCTATGGCCCGTCATGCACTGCGCGGCGTGTGGTCATAGAGCCGCTTCAGAGGTGCCTTCCCCGACTCACGTGCGCCGTTCCAACTGGGCCTGGGGACAGCAGAGGCCCCGCCCCTCCAGCCCCCTCGGCCGCACAGGCGCTGGCGGGAAATGGGCCGCTCCCCCCCTCCTGCAGGAGCCGATGCTGGGGGGGGGCTTTCTTTGGCAGCCTTTTTAGAAGCCTGGCCGTCAAGAGACGCTCCTTCCCCCGGCGGGTGTCTTCCTCAGGACAACCGAGTTGGAAGGGACCGCGGAGGTCTTCTAGTCCAGCCCCCCTGCTCAAGCAGGAGACCCCATTCCGTTTCAGGCACGTGGCTGTCCAGGCTCTCCTTGAGCGCCTGCAGCGAAGCGGCCCCGCTGCGTAACGTTTGTCGGTGCGAAGAAGCTTCTCTCTCCCTTCCAGGTTGCTCCTCGGTGGCTTCTGTCCTGCCGTCAGGGGCCTTGGAGGTTATAGGTTCACCTTCGTTGCTGCTCTCGGCTCTCTTTCCAGAGACTCAACATCTTTTGGGTATCCTCACCCGAATTGGCCCAGCTGGGGCCTCACGAAGTGCCGCATAAAGCGATAGGACCACTTCAGGGGAACTTGATGCCAGCCCTGGACTGCATTCCCTTTTTGGGCAGCTGCAGCACCAGGCTGGCTCATGTTAGGAGGTTGCCCATGAGGGCTGCAAGATGACTGCTGTGAAGCCCATTTTGCACCGATGCATTTGGTTTCTCTTGCTTTTCTCATCACTGGATTGTATTTTGTTGGAGAGGGTCAAATCTGGTTCTTGAGCAGGTCTTCTAAAGTGTCATCTGCAAATTTGATGAGTTCCCCTAATATCCCGTCATCTAAATTGTTTAGGAAGAGGTTGAAGAGTCCCGAGCCTAAGTTGTACTCCACTGCATGTTTCCCTCTATGTCAATGCGAATCCATGTGGCAGCGATGTCCCAAATTGTTCTCTTACCAAGAAGTAGACTGTAGTCTACTTTGTCAGCTACCTTACTGACATCTAACTGTACTATGGCCACAGTATAGCCCTGCTCCGCTGATTTAATCACTTGGTCAAAGAATGCAATGCGATTTGTCTGGCATGATCTGTGCTTGATAAACCCATGTTGGCTTCTAATAGATTTGTGTGCTTCTAGGTATTCTCAGATCCCTTATTTTTTCCAGGATCTTTGAAGATATTGATGTCAGGTTGATTGGTCTGCAGTTTTCTAGGCCCCCTTTTCTCATTTTTAAGAAAGATTAGAACCACATCTCCTCTTTTGCAATCCTCTGGTAGTTCCCTGGTGCTCCAGGATTTTTGAAAGATGTGGTTCTGAGATCACATCAGCCAGTTCTTCAGAACCCCGGAATGAAATCAATTTGGTCCTGTTGATTTAATCTAATCTAGCATAGATAGGTGTTGTTTTACCATTATTTTCTTGTCTATTTTGACTTGTCTTCTTAATCTTTTTACAATATTGTTTTTGTTAGTTCGAACTAGTTTTTCCTTTTATGTAAAAACTGATGCATGGAATGAATTAAGCCATTCCAACTTCTCCCTGCTATTCATTGCTTCCATGTCATCTTCTCCCATTAGTGGACCAGTCATTTCCTTGAATTCTTTCTTGTTTTTTTACATGTGGAAAGAAGTCTTTTTTGTTACTTTTGACATTAGTTGCAAGTCTTAGTTCATCCTGAGCCTTTCAGATTCAGGCTATTTGCTATTATTCTGCCTTAGGTTATGTGTCCCTCTTTCCATTTTTTTATACTTGTCCTTGAGCCATCCATCTTTCATATATGATTGATTATATGCCATCAAGTAGTTTCTGAATGCTGATGAAATATATTTTTCCGTGATTCGGCAGCCTACAAACTTTATTAAACCAAATATAAATTCTACAAAAAAGAATAATCTAAGAATGAAGGAAAAACAATATAAAACAATTTTTAAAATTTGAAGGAAGTGGTGAAATTAGTGAGATGGCTATATTGCCTTCAAAAACTCTCTGCTACTAGTAGTAATCTTAATTGTTGTTCTTAACTGCAGAATGTTTTCGACATAATTTTTTGTCATTTCTTTTTATTATTCACTGGCCAGTCACATCCTGTACAAATACAATTGATAGATAAGAGTATGATTAAGTCCAGCATAAAGTATATAAATCTCCCAGCCAAGGTAACCCCTCAAAACAAGCCGTCCCATTGGGAGAACTCTTCTTTGGGGCCTTGAGTCTAAAAAAAGCTGCACCTTTGTTCCTGCTCTTGGAAAGAAATTGTCTTTCCTGAGAACAACTTCCAGGTGTGTCTGTGCATTGACTGTTCTTGCACCATCACTCTCAAAGCTTTGGAGTTTCTCATTCCTCAGTCAGGAAATGGACAAGACATACAAACCCAGGTTATGAAGACAAACGACAGAAGCTTCGTAAGATTGCTTAAGACAGTGTTTCATAAAGGATGGCCCCAAGTTATCTTTTTAAACACTGTGAATCTGCATATTTCTTATATTGAGAATTTTTCTTTATTATGAACTTGACTTGCATGAGGCTTATTTCCTCTGTTTTGAATTTTCAGGTTTATGGACAAGAAGCTATCATGTAAGTGAAGTGATTGTTTTAGATATTCTGTTTTGCAAAGAAAAAACTATACAACTTATTTCTTGTCTGGTTATCTTGTGCAAATAATTTTCCTGAGATGTGCTCACTTCCCCTTATTTTCTCTATCTGTTGCATCTGAATACTTGTCCAAATGTTGGTCTTTTATGCCCTAAATGTTTCATTAATTTTGTATTAATTTAAATAATTCAGTAATGGTTTAGTCTCCCTCTATCTGTTTCCCTGTATTTATGTCCAATTCCGGTCACCATAATACAAAAATGCAGAGAAGAGCAACAAAGATGATGAAGGGTCTGGAGGCTAAGTTGTAGGATGAACAGTTGAGGGAGCTCGGTATGTCTAGTGGGATGGAACCCATAATTGGAATACACAACTAGAAGGATATAAATTGTTGAAAAGAAACACACCCAACTCAAAAAGAGGGGGAGGAGTTGCATTTTATGCAAAGAATTACTCCACATCTACAGAAATATACAACACTTGTATTGACTGTGTTAATGCTGCTGAAGAAATCTTAGAATGGGATGCTTCAGTTCACCAGAGGGAACCAACAGCAGGAAAAAGTCCACGAGTATTTGCAGTCTCAGTGAGTGTGGTTTGTCTTGTGAGTTACTGTTGAACCTCTGCATGAAATAGCAAATGACATTCAGCTACTAGTGTTTCACTCTTGCCTTGAACTTGTTCGAAGCATACATGTAACTCTTAATAGTGAAGGAGATGGTGAAATAATTTATCGTGTCTCCTGGGGCTTATTTGCTCACTGAAGACAACTTTGGTTTAAAAGAACTGTGATTTAACAAAAACTGTTGAAGCCTTATGTGCTAATTTCTCACTCTTCAGTTGTGGTGGGAAAATGGCCACAGCAAACAATATTGAGGATAACTTAACTTGCTGTCTGTTCTTTGCAGTAAAACTAAACGGAGGTCGGCATGTTCAAGGGATATTAAGAGGTTTTGATCCATTCATGAATTTGGTGATAGATGAGTGTGTGGAAATGGCACCTGGTGGACAACAGAACAACATAGGGATGGTGGTAAGCAAAAATAAGAATTAAGTTATAAGAATTGTTGAAGTTGTTTTGCCGGGGAAGGGAATGTTAGTTTGTTGCTTTCTGTCATGGCACAGTACAGCAGCATACTCTTTCATGTCCAAGAATTGTATAGAGTTGCAATATAAATCAACTTGTGTTGATTCTAGCAGTAAGCAAGCAATTAGCATTTGTATTTTGTGATTTAGGTAAAAACTCAAATTCTGGTCCAGACACTTTTGACACTTAAGAACCTCGTACCTTTTCCAATACTCTGAGATTGGGATCACCAGAAGCACTCAACAGATGCTATCCTCGTGGAGCAAAATACTCCCATGAAAGACAAAGCAATCTGTCATGGATCTTTCTGGATTACAGTTGTAGAACAGTTAGCCACCTTGAAGCTAGTTTAATTTTTTTTCATCAAATTCATTCTTAGTTACGCTAATTATACTTATTCTGATTTCTAGGTAATACGAGGAAACAGCATTATTATGCTGGAAGCCCTGGAACGAGTATAAAAAATGAAGTACTGGCTGTTACTGCAGTGTGGCAATTTTTATTATTAGTTCTACAGGATCATTCCATGTTTACATTTTTTTTAATAAATTTTGAAAAGTTGGTATGACTTGTTTCACAATTTTGAAAATTTGGGGAATGTATTCAATTGGGAAAAAATAAAATCCAGGTACAGGAATGGAGATAGGATAATATTAGTGTTCCACATATTTTGCCTAATAAACAAGTGAACAAAACAATTCCAAACAAGTTGAATGAGAAATGAACTTATGCTGGCAATAGTGATAAGCCAATGTTCTGAGCATTTAAGATCCCACTTTATAATTTGAGAAGTCCTCAACTTATGACCAATTGTTAAAAAATCATTTTGAAAATACAGCTTTGAAAGGGGCAGTTCCAGCTGTCATGTTTTGCTTCATGATCTGGGTGTCAGCAACTTGGTCACACAACAGTTGCCAAGCACCCTGCAATCATGGGCCACTTGTCTTCTCTGCCAGCTTCCTGAGAAAGTCGGGGGAAACTGGCTGGGAAAGGTGCAGACTGCCAGGAAACTGAGGCTCTCTCCTGGCAGGCAGTTCCTTGGGTGTGAAACAGCTGCCTGCTGAGAAGGGCGTTCGGTTTCAGTCCCCTCCTGAAGGTCTGAGCTCTCTTTCTGCAGAGGAGCTCCCCATACCACATAGAAGGGAGAGGAACTCCTGTGAAGCAGGCAGAGGTCACCTGAAGGCCTGATGTCTGCAGCTGACCAAAACCATTCTGCTCTGTGCACAGAGATGAATTGTCTGGCAGGCTGTAGAAACAGCTTAGCTCTTGGGGAGCCCAGCTTTGTCTCTGTGGCTCTCAGTTCCCTTCAATGCATTGGGGGGGGGGGGGGGGGAAGCTACCTGCCCTTCTTTTGACAGACAGCTCTTCCTCTGTTCGCTTAGCAACCTGTAAATTGCTTCATGATTGCAGCCAATTAGAGCCAGGATAGCAGTCATTGAGCAAAGCAATCGTGTGGGTGTCTTGCTTAATGACCACTTTGCTCAACTGAGAATCTGGTCCTGCCAATTGTGGCCACAGTTCAACTTGATCCTGCCATAATGTAACCCTCTGGCTGTATTGGTGTGACATCTTTCTAGAATTCTCAAATGCGGATCCTTAGCCATGCATTAGTGAAAAAGCACAACAGCACCACTAGAATGTGTTTCCCCCACTTTTAATAAAGTTAGAAAGTATACCCAATCTGTTGCCTGCAATTTGCTGCTACCCACTTCTCTGCCTAACAGAGTCACCAGTGGATGGCCATAGAACCACACACCTGGCAGTAGAGGTATGTTGTTTCCTGCTGCTTTTAGGTAAAAGAAAAGCCGCTTGCTGCTATTATTTTCCTGACTACCTGAATAAGCATCAAAAGGCACAAAGGGTTAATTTTGACTTCTCTCCATTTTATACCTTATTTTCCCCTCAACCTATATCTTTTTAATATGAAGTTTGGTCTAGTGGTGAAGGCACCAGGCCAGAAACCAGGGGACTTTTGTCCTGTCCTGTCTTAGGGACAAAAGCCAGCTGGAGGACTTTGGGCTGGACCCTCTGCCCACAGCAAGGCAACAAGACAGCATCAATTCTCGCCACAACCGAATGGCTCAACACTCGCTTGATCTGCTACTTATGCATGGAAAGTTTGTCAAAAACAATCCTGGATGTCCAATTTCCTTCACCTTCAAAAAAAAAAAAAAAAAGGAGGGGCTTATTTAGAACTGATAATTCAAAGTTTCAATGTTCAGCTGAATTCTTACAAATCCTCATTTGCATAACTACATTAAAAACTTATAAAATACGAATTTTAAAGGGCATCACTTCAGTTATTTGAACAGCTCAATTCAGAGATTCAAATTAGGCGTATTCATTTTCTTCTGTGTCATTCCCCAAACTAATGGCTTCCAGAATTATAAAAAATACCTTCCAATCAAAACTAATAAATTGTTGGGTGTCACTGTCTACGAAACTAAGTACATGAAGTCTCTTGACAACTTTATCCAGTAGTTTTAAGAAACGCTGCTGTATACAATACCTGAGTTATCAGCCTGAAGGCTTTATTCAAGGTTTTTCTTCTTCCCCAAAGAATTACTTATAACAAGTAATGTGATTTGCAAAAGAAATCCAGAAGGTACAGTAGTTTTTAAAAGGCGGTTACCAAGCATTTCCTTTAAGCCTGTTTTCTTGGGAGTACCAAAGTAGGATGAACGGTGATGGTTGCCAACTACTGGAAGCATTTTCAAAACCTTTCTTACCTCACTAACAATATTTTGGCCCTTGTAGGAATGTTCTGAGTTTAAAACTGCCCTAGTGCCAAGCGAAGACATTTGAAGCTTCTTAACATTTTGGGCTGCAGATGAAGCATTTCAAAATTCAGGCATTTTGCGCAGTCATACCCAACACCCAAGATATGCTGCAAGCTTCCCCCGCCCTCCGATGCCAACCCCCAATCCTTGTCATGCCAAGTCAAAGCTCTGTCTTGAGTCTCTCGTGCAAGTCCTCTTGATCAATCCTGTCCATCTTATTGTACCAATGGTGGTGAGCCAAGAGGGCTGCATTTTTGGCAGAGATTGCGCTCATCTCCATGGCGCTGGCTGCCCATTCTATGGCATTGACGTAATACATGTGGTCGTGGAGAACAAAAGGTGGGCACTTCTGGGGGGGGGCATAGTGTGGGTAGGCCAGCCACTTCTGCACTTCCACCAAATCATAGGATGAGAAAAGCAGCTTCAGTTGCTCATTGGTCAGCAGCTGGTGGGAGAACACTTTCCAGACCGGAGGGCCCAGGTGGTTGCCCTTCACCGGAGAAACCACCCCAAGGCTGCTGACGAACAGGTGAGGATCCTCCATTGTGAGAATGGCCTTCAGGCTGAACTGGGAAGGGTCCCGATAGCCAAAAAAAGAAGCATTGATGTGCCCGTGGACAAATGTGGCCACTGTCTGGTGATAGGGAGGGGAGAACTCGGGGATCGGGGGGTCGAAGTTGCGGAAGGTTATGTTGGCGATCTTGCGCTGCAAGGGAGTGGCGATGAGGAGGATGTCGTAGACCCCTGATGTTTCTCCAGATGTGGAGTTGTAGGTAACCTCATACTGCTTTGTCAGGCCACCTTCAAAACAACCAAAAGAAATTAAAGCAGCAGTTTCACTGGCTGAGACAGATTTGGGGGGTGTTTTCCCAGTGCAAAAAGGGGCAGGGTAAGCATTTCTGTGCTGGCGAGTTGACTTTTCTCAGAGAGCAGCAGAACGCCAGGGCTGCACGATTCTCCAGCCAAACTCAGACACCCCTTGGCATAACTTTCTCCATGTCGTGACCACCGTCAGTAGAATTGGTCCCAGGGCTCATTTCACCCTGAAGCAGTGACCCAATCAGATAACCTGCCTGCCAAGTTTCCTCATCTCCAAAATGGCAGGTGCTGACAGCCAAAGAGGGGGGTTGCTATTCGACTCCCTGGTCTCTGATGAAAATTCTTCCCAGCCATCTAGGGTGGTTGGAAAGGAAGGAGTGGACCCCCCACCGCCCAATATGTTGTATTTGGGGGGTGGCAGCGCACACCCCAGGCTTCTCTGTCTCACTTCCCATAGCTCCTTCTCCCAATCTGGGGCTGCTGCTTCTGAGTTTTAGCTCTGGGAAGCTTTCCACGACCACCGTTTTCACTCTGCTGATGGCCCACCCAACTTAGGCGGAATTTCAAATGATCTAATTTTAAAAGCTGGGGAGCTTGCCTGAAGCAAAGCCCCAACATCCAGTACCATCTCTTTTCCCAGGAATGGTGCAGCACTCGCCATCTTGAGACCGTAAACACCCATCAGCGCCAGCTCTTGTGGCCAAAAACAAGGGACTGGGGAAGTGGTGGACCCAAACTTGTGGAGGGTGACAGATTGCTCACTTCTTTTTTCAATCTTCCACGACTTTCACGTTTGATAAACTTATATTTTGCAAATGTGAAATAAATAACTAAATATGAGGCAACCACACCTGCACGGCCCTTTGGCCTTGTTTTTGCTTCTATGGAGATAACGGGACCAGAAATCAGCTGGGCTTTGGAAGCATACAGAAGGCCCGAACACACCAATTTATTGCCACCTTCTACCGACCAAAGTCCTCCACTCGCTCCGGCCAAAGATACAGCTCCTACAAAGAAACAAAGCCCAGAGAAAAAGTGGTCAGAAACACCTAAACAAGACAGTAGCTGAGGCTGAAGTGATTCAGTGACAGGGTCAGAAATAAAACTAAGCCAAGAATTTAAAATCTGCATTATGGCTTTAAAAAATATGTGAACCCAGCCACCGGACACTTGTGTTTAAGACTTACTCTTATGAACAAATCAAACTGCTATGGCTTACTGAGTCATGCGCAAAACCAGCCATCCTATAATGCAAGAAGGGGAGTAACTGTGATGCTCCATCTTCAACTGTCATTTGTTACCTTTCAGAGGGTGATAGAAAATCCTGTGTTTTTTGGGGGGAGGGGGGGATTTGTTTCCCCCATTCATTTTTTCTTGCACAGGGACATCTAGAAACAAAATTCCCCAAAATGTATGCCTGAGGGTCTTGGTACATTTTTCTTCAATAATGTCTGATTTTCAGAGACTGGTCCCTGTGGTTTTCTGGGCCAGTTTTTTCAGAAGTGGAGCAAGTGGTGGAAGAAGCACAAATGGTACAACACTAAATTTGCTACTTAGGAATGAACAAGCCACTTACCTACGAAACCATTGATACTGGCACTTTGCCCATAGTTGACTCGCATGATAGGGGTGACCATCTCATTGATGAATGCCTGAGAAAACCTGGCCTTTTGCAGGGACTCATCGATGGTCTGGTTCAACATCTTAAGGAAGCCCGTCCCTCCGAGGGCATGGAGCAGAGTCTCAGGGCTGCTGAAGGCGTAGTCATGCGACTGGTACCGATAGATCCTGGACCAAAAAAGGGGGGTTAGGAGGGGGAGGGGGCAAACAGACTAAGAACCCAGAACTGCCATTTATTATCCTTTGATAGTATCTTGATAGTATCAGCTAACATCTCCAAACTGGTGCAGGAAGTTCTGCTTTCGTCTTCCATCATCCCCCAGATGATGAAGATTGTAGAAATCCATCAGATTGGGGCTGTTGTATTGAAGAGAGTCCTAGTTCTGCCAAACCTCTTCCATTTGAGAATTATGGAGGCCCCTCAGGAGACTTCAGTGCAGCAGAAGTTTTATGGTAGCCTTCCCCAGATCTGTGCCTTGCAATGAGCCCATCTCTGAGCTCTGCAGGCAGTTCCTTTGGCCTCCAGGCTTTTGCTCTGCTGCAGTACACACTGTTAGCTGTGAGGCATTCTAAAAAGAGTGAGTGTGTGCCTTTCCAAATCAGGTCCAATCAATTTATCACAGGTGGACTCCAAGGTGTAGGAACACGTCAGCCACGATCAAGAGAAATGGGAGGCACCACAGTTAAAATTTCACATGTTGTTGCAAAGGGAATGAATACTTACGCCAATGTGATGTTTCATTTTTTTTCTTTTTAATAAATTTACAGACATTTCCAAAATTCTGTTTTCATTTTGTCATTATGGAGTACTAAGTGTAGATTAATGAGAAAAAATAATTTTCAGCAACTATAGAATCAGGTTGCGGCCTAATAAAATTGACAAAAGGGAAGGGGCCTGAATACTTTCTGAATGCACTGTGGCTCGTTAATCCTGCTGAGGGCGCACGATAGTTTTCTCTCCCTCGCTAAGGAAGTCCCTAGATGGAACCTCGTCTTATTTCATGCTTTAATGCAGTATTTTTCAACCACAGCAACTTTTAAATGCTTGGGCTCCAACTCTTATCCTGCTGATGGGAAATTCTGGATGCCGAAATCTTAACAGTTGCTAAGGTTGAGAAATAGCGGTTTAGGAAGCGGTGACTGGCATTTAACTAATATGGCTGGTTGCCAGTCAAACTGCTTTTTTTTGGGGGGGGGGGTAGGCCATTGCTGGTTTCATCTGCTGTTGGTCTTCCACTTAACCGCAAAGATGGTTTTGTACCCATCTCTTTCATTGAACATTCAGGGTGTTCGTTACTTTGGGCTCATCTGCTTGCTATTGGGGTCTCCTACTAGAAGCAACCACAGGCTGCGCTTGAGATTTCAAAAGGTAAAGAAGCCCCCGAGTTGAGTGCAGCTCTTGGGGGCTACGAAGGGGGTGGCCAGCTTCCTCTCTGGGGTGTTCTTTGACTCCCACTCTAGCCTGTAGCCTTGGCCACCCATCCAGGCATGAACCAGCCTGGACTGGACTTACTTTTCAGATCTAGAGAAATGCATGCAGCTTTGATTGATTGGTTTTACACCAAGCCATCCTGTGGCCCCCTACACGATAAAAGCAACATGGAAATTTTAGAGCCAAGCTATTTCCTGGTCTTTTTCTTTAATGGCAGAACGAAGCCTTGCTTCCAAAAATAGAAGGGCCCAGGGAAAAGTAAATGCATTTCATTTGAATACAGTGAGCAATATGTCAATTAAACCAGATGATATGGTCCTCCTCACCCATCATGCCCCCCCCCCCCGATAAGATTTGGGGGGAGGGGGCCCAGGAAGACCTTTGGTGCGGGGAGGTTGAAATGCGCCCCCCTTGCCCGGCAGTCCTTTGCTTTGTGCCGCTCCTCACCTCATAAACTTTTCCAGGACTTCCTCCACCCACATGTAGATCCGCAGGGGGTTCAGTCCGTAGCGCCAGAGCAGCTTCAGGAGAGTCCAGACATACCAGCTGCTCTCCTCAAAGACAAATTCCTCCCCATTGTAAATGCCCATGAGCCCATCTTGACTCTGAGGAACCGAAAGCCCTGCGGATTGAAAGGCAGAGGCAGCAACTTGAGAGGGGGGAGAGCCACCCAAGGCCCCAAACTTCCCTGCAGTCACCGGCCCTCAAGCACGAGGCACACACCGGCCAAGAGAGCCAAGGTGCCTCCTTGGGGATTGCTGGGACGGACGGCAGGCAGGCAGGCAGGCAGGCAGGCATCCATCTTAGGGTGGGAGGAATTGAAACTCTCGAAAGTGTGTGGGGGGGGGGGGGGAATCTGGTTTCGCCTGGACGTTCAAGGCCGCTCGATGAGCCGGTCCCCATGCGGAGCACGGAAGAGCAGCAGCGGCAGCAGCAGCCAGCGAGAAACGGCTCCCTCGCGGAGGAGGGAGGGAGCGAGCAGTCGGGCTTTTCCACCTGCTGCAGCCGCCCCAAGAGCCCTCGGAGCCCCCTTCCCCTCCAGCGAGAGGGGCTCGCGGGCGGCGCCAGGCCTCACCCAGCTCCTTGACGAAGTGCTTCATGTGCAGGTTCAGCGGGTGCAGGACGGCGCCGCCCGCCTCGAAGTCCCGGCCTTCCAGCTGGACGGTGGCCAGGCGGCCGCCCACCGCGCCCCGCTCGAAGACGTCGATCCGCGCCTCTCGGCCGAACTTCTGGCGCAGGAAATAGGCCGCCGAGGAGCCCCCGATGCCGGCCCCGATCACCCCTGCAAGAGGCAGCCGCGTCCGCTAAGAGGCCGCCCGGGTGTCCGCCCCCCGCCTGGAGCCCCGGGGAGCGGCGGCCCTTCCGGAGAGGCGGGTCCCGGTCCGGGCAGAACTCCCGCCAGGCCCGGCCGCCGCCCCCCCCCCCCCCCCAACCCACCACGGGCCGAGAGAGGCGGGCGCCCAGGCGGCTCCCGCGGCGGAAAAGGGAGGCGTCTCCGGCGCCTTCGGGCGCCCCGTCCACATCCCCCCCGGGGCCCCCGCGAGCACGGCTACCGATGCGGGAGGGCGGGCGGCGCAGCTCCGGCGCCCCCGAGGAGGCGCCCCGGCAGCAGAGGAGCAGCAGCGGCAGCAGAGCCCGCGCAGCCATGGCCGAAGGAGACGGCGAGGGGGCCCCGCCCCTCCGGACCGGAAGAGCCCCGCCCGCCCCGCCCCTGGCTCCCTTTTCCTGACTGGCGGCCGACTGAGAGGGCGGGACTTTTTCCGCCCACCAGCGCCGGCTGTCTGTCAAACGTTCTCTGGGTTGGAAAGAAGACCGGGAGGCGGATTACCCGGAGAAGAGTTTGCTCCGCAGAACGGGGGCCCCGCCCTTGGCCCCGCCCCCCCGCCCCAACGGAGGCAAAGAGGCTGGAAAACGCGGTGCATCCGTTGTGTGCTCGCTGCACGCGTGTTTCATCCGCTCTGTCCGTCGAGCATCCGTCCACTGCGATTTCATCCGCGCAAGAAGTCTTGAGCTGCACAAAACTTTGTGAGCGGATGAACTTTCCGCCGCGTACGATGTACATCCGCGACATATACGGGCAACAAACGTTCTATGTCCGTTTATCATCCGTTGAACGTCCGCTGTATCCTCTCGGCATCCTCTGGGCATCCGCGCAACTCACATCCGCTGCAGCTGAAAACGGCAAGAGGGAGGAAACGAAAAGGGACCCGGAACGTCTGCACAGCCTCACTAGCACGGAAATAGGAAGGATGCAAGCGGAGGCATCTCGTATATAAAGGATCCAAGACGGACAAAGCGTTTGTATCTGGGATGTATCTCGGACATTTAGGATGTCTGGAGTTTGTCCAGAGTATGGAGAAGGACACCTAGCAGACAACCGATATTTTGGGAAAAGGGGGAGAAAATCATCTGGAAAATCAAAGGTTTAACCATTTTTTCAAAGTTTTTACCAACACTTTATTAAGTAAACAAAATTAATTAAGTAAAATTTATTAAGTTTATTAAGTAAACTTTATTACTTTATTAAAAGTAAACAACTCAGTCTCTGAAACTATTCTGAGTCACGTCTATGGTCTCAGCTGTGAAGCGTAAGGCAGTGACTGTGGATGTGGATGTGGCTTGAGTGCTGGTCTGACGCAGCATCGGGGTGCTTGGCCTCGAGGGTACAGCAGGTGGTGGTGTGTTCAGGACGCTAAGGTTGGTATCCGAGAGCTGACTCAGTCCTGTGAGGTTGAGAGGCCCTTCATCAAGGACTTGAGATGTCAGGCCCAATACTGATGAGAGAGGAGCAGACCTGGACTGGGTCGGAGCAGCTTCAGCTGGGCCTTGAGGGTTGTGGAGAAGTGCTGTGATCTTCTGCTTCATCACCTGGTACTCGGCCTCAGGCAGGTCCCTCAGGGTCTGGCTCACGTAGGTGATGAAGGGCTTCCGGGCTGAGGATGCTCTGTCCAAGTCGACCAGCAGAGAAGAAGTTCTGTGCTGCTCTTCATTGTGTCCCTGATCTCCAACAGCACACTGTCATCCTGGCCCTCCAATCTGCCTCTCTGCCTGCGTCCTCTGGAGCTGGTGGTGGAGGTGGGTTGGCCTCTGGTAGCTGCCGCTTGTTCCTCCATTTGTGACAGCAGGGCATCATCCTCCATGGGATTCTACAAGTCCGCCGGCATGGGGAGTAGAGCTGTCGAGGGGGGTCTCTGCTGTGGGGCCCTCTGAAGATACCTGCCTGGACAGGGTAGCTGGCTCCTGGCTGGAAGAGGACTGGCTGTCGGCTGTCTGAGGGAGAGGGGTCTCAGAGGGGCTGCTCCTCGGTGGCGGATCTCACCCTCCAGGAAACTGCACTTGGCCATGACATACTTCTCCCGGTCAGTGAGCTTGACAGCAGCCTGCCCGGACTTCTTGAGGTGTAGCTTGCCATACCAGGTGTGCATGTGCTTCCACCATCCCAGGAGTACTTCTGCAGTGTACCCCAGGCTCTCTGCCTTGTCTCTCCAAGCTGCCTGCTTCTTCTTGGTGTCCCGATACAGTCTGTGGCCCTTTCTCCAGAGGTACTCGTTCTCCCTCAGCCATTCTAGCACATCGTCCTCATGCTCCTTGGAAACGGTGTACTGTTTCCTCTCCCCCTTCTATATGTGTAATTTTAAGTCTTGTTCATTTACATTAATTTTTTAATGTGATACAAAGAATTTCTTTCACATTCAGACATGTTTTTTTGACACTAAAAAACTTATCAAACTGGGAATTATTTGTCCTTGCTCTTTGTCTTAATTATGACATTTGCAGTATAAATTGTTCTCTTTTTAATAACTACGATACCACTTTTTTAAATAACTGAAATATATTTGGACTAAATTCAGGGACAAACTTTTTTTAATTAGCAAGCTATCTAAAAGATAGGGGACATCCAAACGATATGAACATTTTGTGAAGTATTTGAGAGTCTTCCTTTGAATCTTTGCCTGGATTCTTCAAGTGATACTTGGAGATGCTGGAGACTTTTCAGAACAATATTTTATAGGGAATTTTGGTGCATGTAATTTTGGAAATATTTCCTGTTCAGTTTAACAGTTCCATTCTTATTCCATCTATTGATTAATAATTGCTTTCAGTTTGGGAAGAACCCTGTCTGATAATACTGTATTCGTAAAACTTTCATAGGCAGTCTCTGCTTTCTAGAGGATTCTTGCCAGACAATCGTGCAACGGCGCCGCTGGTGTAGTGGTATCATGCAAGATTCCCATTCTTGCGACCCGGGTTCGATTCCCGGGCGGCGCAATCTTCTTTTTGCCTCTTCATCCCTTTTAATGCCTAATCACCAGATTTGCCTGCTTCCTCCACCCAACGATGACTTCGTTCTATATTTTCTTTATTTTTACAAGAAAGGAAACAAGCGGAACCTTGTACCACAGCAGTGGAGACGCCATCTGTAAAACAGAAGTACTGCGCACGCGTTCTGGACAGGTCCCGCGAGACCCGCCGCCCGAAAGGACGCCTCCATTGGGTGCGCCATCGAGAAGGCGGGGTTTCCTCGGGCGAGTGCGCTGGCGGGAGGCGCGGCGCATGCGCGAAGGTGCCTTTCCGTTGGCCGGCCGGGCCTCTCCGCCCAGCAGCGCCATCTTGAGAGGACGGGCGGCGGGTTCGTTGTCCGTCGGGCCTACGTGAGGGCCGCCTCTCTGCCTCGCGGACTCGGCCGGCGGGTCGCCCACGCCTGACCGGTGCGCCCGAGGCGCCGCCGCCGCCGCCGCCGCCATGGAAGACGAAATGCCGAAGACCCTGTGAGTCTGGCGGGAGCACCGCGCGCGAAGTGGGAGGGCCGGCCACGTTGTTCCCGCGCCTTCCCGCCGCGAGCCTGACAGAAAGACCTCGCCTCCCGCAGCGGGTTGCGGCCTCCCTCGACCGGCTCCTCGGGCCGGTCCTGGATGCTCGGCCGCGCGAGCCTTTTTGGAGCGGGGGCCTTGCTCTGGGAGAGGAGCCCCGGCCCACTTGGCCGGGCCGTCGTCAGTTGAAAGTCGGAGGCGGCGGGACTTGGGCGCCTCGGCCGCCTGCGGGGAGACCTGGCGGCCCTGCATCGACGAAGCGGGCTGGACAGGACCAGAGCAATCATGGCGGGGATGCGCATCTTCCCAGTCGGGCTTCGTAGTGATCTCGCCGGCTCTCGTTCCCCCCCCCCCCCCGCGATTCCCAGCTTTCCCCCCTTGTCCGTCTTCTCTTGACGGCCCTTCCTTGCGACGGTCCTTCCCCAGGAAAAGGGGAGGCTGGGCTGCCCTGGAAATGCCCTCCTCTTCGGCGCTCGCCCAACTCTTGAACGGGGGCAGCTTCTTCAGAGAGGCGTCTGCCCGGAGGAGAATCGCCTCCTGCAGCTGGGATTGCCCTGCGTTTTGTTGGCGGCTTGACAGCAATTGCAGGGAGCCCGCCCTCCTCTTCCCTAAGGGGAGAAAGGCCAGAAAACGCCGCCACCTTTTCTGTCCAGTTGGGTTCCGTGTTGCAGCCAGTGGGCCCCAGCCTGGCCCTCCTGCTCCTCCTCTGGGTGCTTCCCACCTTCGGGAGGTGCAGAAGATCACCCACCCCCCCACCCCCCCCCCCCCCCCAAAAAAAAAAAAAAAAAGGTTCAACGGCCCGGTTTTTTTTCCTAAGGCTGTTAAACTACATCACCAAATTGTCTTGCTTGAATTATGCTGATGATTCCTTAGCCTATCCGAGTTCCTAATCTAGGTTTTAAAATGTGTTTTCCTGTTTATGCTACCTTCTTTTTGATTACTTTTTATGCTGATCTGTTATATATTCTTATTTTGCTTTAAAGAAAAATGTTCAGCATTTTTACCATATTTTGATACACAGAAAACACATGGTATCGAGTAAAGGTGCCCCTCGCAGACTCTCAGACAGAAAACACATTTCAGTCAAACTTTTTCATGTTAACATGCTTCTAATTAGTTATCTCGATTATTTTCACTCAAGCCCCATGGTTTTCCAGCCAATAATTATATTAGCTGAGGATTAAGTGAACTGAAGCTTAGAATATCTGGAATTGCAAGGGTTTCTGTAGCTAGAAGATGGGAGGATTTAAACCTGTTATTAGTCAAACCTATTAGCACTTTGACATTTTGTTTATTTCAGGAATAGTTTACAAATTAAAGTTCTAACATGCAGTCATTTAAACTACCAAATATAAACTGGTGTTTAATCAGTTATTGGACATAGAGTTTAGAACAATAATTTTAAAAAATTATCTATGAGGACCTTTCCATCTTCATAAAACTTCACACCTAAGAGTTTAGTTTTTACATATGATTATTATCCCTTCTTTTAGCATAGCCTCCATGTTTCTTTGTTACCACACAAAGCTCATTGGAGAAGGAGGTATTAAGAATCCAGCCATGGGGCATTAAATCAGTATTAACACGGTAGGGAATCATATTTGTAACCTGTGGAACAGCTTTTAAAACAGCTGGTACATTTTGCACTGAGCAGCTTTTCAAACTCACGCTGAATATATTTAGATGGAGTCATCTGCAGGTCACAAACCATGAAGAACAATAACCAATTCCCTGTCCTTGAATTTATTGTACCAATGAAAGCTTGTAAGAGAAAGTATACTCTCTATAATCTCAATTGTAGCCTGGTCCTCTAGGACTGAAACTGTTACCAGCAGTACCAGTGTATGTTTATGTAGAAATGAGTAGCTTCATACTTGAATAATTTCATATTTATTCATAGATAAGTAGTAAATAAGGTGCAGTCATTTCTTAAAACTTAAAAACTAAGGCAAACATTAATGTAGGAAACTTGTGAAACTGAAAGTTAAATTCAAGAGCCTATCAAGTACAATTTTTACATTATCATTTTGAAAAATTTTTAAATTAGGTAAATAACGGGACCTTGATAAAGGAAGGGTTAATACTTGGCAACTATAAATATACAGAGCAAAAGAAATTTCAAATTTCAAAAGATAATATCTGAAAGATAAATAGAATGTGGATATTTTGTGAAAATACTATTTTTGTGCATAATATAAGAATTTACAAGTCATAGAATAAAAAGTCTTGGAAGTCCTCTACAGGTAGTCCTTGACGTATAACCATTTGTTTAGTGACCTCTCGAAGTTATAACGGCACTGAAAAAAGTGATGTATGACCATTTTTCACGTGACCGTTGCAGATCTCCATGGTCACATGATCACATTTGGGATGCTTGGCAACCATATTGGCAACCAAATCATATTTAGAACGGTTGCAGTGTCCCAGGGTTTCGTGATCACCTTTTGTGACTTTTTGACAAGCCAAGTCAATGGGGAAGCCAGATTCACTTAACAACAGTGTTGTTCATCTAACAATTGAAGTGATTCATTTAACAATGGGGAAGAAAAATAGTAAAGGGCAAAATTCACTTAACTATCATGCTTAGCAACAGAAATTTGGAGCACAGTTGTGGCTGTAAGTCTATTAGTAAGTTTACCTTCTATCGCTCGAGCAGGAGACCCCATCAATGAGACAAATGGGTGGTCCGATTCTTGTTTGTGCTTTTTTGCACAGCCTTCATTACTGCTATTAGATTTTAATTTTGCCTTTGCTCAATACAGATTTTCAAATCAGAAGCCAGGGTTTTTGTTTCCTTAGCTCAGTCTTCTAAACACCTTAGATACGTTAATAATTACTAAGCTGCAGAACAGTCTAGTTGCTACCTTTTTGTTATATAAGACTTACAAGCTTCAATGTGTATATTTTACAGGTATGTGGGGAATCTGTCCAGAGATGTCACTGAAGCCCTAATTCTCCAGCTGTTCAGTCAGATTGGACCATGCAAAAATTGCAAAATGATAATGGATGTAAGTTGATATGAGATAAGGATTTTTCATATGCATAGAACTTAGTTATAAATCAGTCAAAACTATAGAATGTGTGTGTCTGTATTTGTGTACTCATGCCAATGCGCAGGAATATTCTTAACAGTTAGTACCTGCTTGGAGTTAGACAAGGGTCAACAGAATTCAAGGCAAGTTGGTCTTTCTTTCTTTCTTTCTTTCTTTCTTTCTTTCTTTCTTTCTTTCT
>BLBF01000065.1:365501-422161 GCA_015471245.1 Laticauda colubrina | reverse complement strand
TCTTTCTTTCTTTCTTTCTTTCTTTCTTTCTTTCTTTCTTTCTTTCTTTCTTTCTTTCTTTCATCTGCACACAAATGTATATATACATTACTTACATACATACATACATTGCCTATCTTATGCTAGGGCAGTGATGGCGAACCTATTTGTTGTGGTGTGCCAAAAGCACGCACGCAATTGTGTGTGTGTGTGTGTGTGCAGGCACTCACAATGCAATGTGCCCCCCTCCCCCCGCGCATACGCAGGCAATAACCCCCGCTCCACCCCCTTACCTGCACTGCACATGCGCTTTCCTCTCAGCTGATTTTTTGCCTGTTTGAGGCTGTTTTTGCCCTCATGGAGGCTCAAGGGAAGCCTCTGTACCCTTCCTTCCCCTTTCACTCAATTTCACAAACAAATGGCCTATTTTTCTTTTGTTTGTTAATTCATGCTCTTATTATAAATAGTAGCCTGCAGTCTTGCATTTCCATAGTCAACACCAGAATTCACATACAAAGACAGAAAAAAAGTAGAGCAGATAAATGGCTTTAGCTAACCAGTCGCACTACCTGATAGTAAGGATGGTGTTTGTCAGCACATATTAGCCAATATGCCAGGAGTGCAGTCCAAGTCCCATTTTATCCTAAGTCACGGTTGTCCGATCTTTTGGCTCACCTGGCCTGCATTGAGTGAAGTGTAAAATATATAACAGTTAATGTATATAATAAACTTCCTTTGTTTTTGTTTTTTAATGTTTTTGATTAGTTTTGGGGATTGCATTACTAGCTATCCAGGACTGCATGTAGCATGGGCTGCAGGTTAGACATGCCTGCCGTAAGCATGCTCACGTTGCTAAATGAGACTAGAATCTTTAATATAGAGAGATTCTTGCAAGCTAATTTCCTGTTGCTTGCATCTCATCAACTCTGTGGTACATGTAGGATACTACATCATATTCAGAATAGTAAAATATAATGGATAGTATTACTGCTTTTATACTGGAAAGTTTAGTTTAATATTAAAACTCATTCTAAAAATTACTTTCAAAGGTTTGTGAAATCATTTTGTACTTTGTAAATGCTGTAATCCTGTTAAAGGAAAATAAAATAAATGATATTACAAAGAAGTACAAAATATAAAAGGAATGTGTGCTGTTCAAAAATATTCATCAGGTTTAGTGATTCAGGTAGAGATGTATAGGATTTCTCTTTCTGTTTGGCTGTTCAAAAATAATGCATCCATTTAAGAGATCTAAAACAGTTACTTTTGAATACTTTCTTTGGGAATAGAATGTCCCTTTCTCTGTCAATATTTTGGTCTGGTTAACAAAGGATCTTCCTAGAGTGACTGGGTGTCCTCTCTGTTTAAGCAGACAGCTGGGAATGATCCGTACTGTTTTGTGGAATTCTATGAGCATCGTCATGCAGCCGCAGCTTTAGCGGCAATGAATGGACGGAAGATAATGGGTAAGGTAAGCTCTCAGGTCTAAAGGGGACGTGGAGCAGGACTGTGGCTTTAAATAGATGGATGAGAGCATGTTTTTAAAAAAGAAGAAAATTGAAAGGTAAACTTCTATCCTGTTTGAGCCTCATGTATTGCAGAATTGAACTATGAGTTCTTAAAGAACATTTTGAGCTAAAACTGCATGATCACAAATGAAAAATGAGAAAAGTAGTTTGGCAAAATAAAGCATAAGGTTATAAAAAAGAAAACTATTTAAAGTTACTTGATATTCAGCTTCATTTGTGGAAGAGTCTTGTTTTTGATAAATTTGCTAAATACAGCAAAATCATGTATTAAATGTTGCAAAACCTCAATGTAATGGATGCCTGTTTAGCAGCCTTTGGATTCCATGGGTGAATTTTTTGCCTGGATTTTTCCCAGAAGCAGTGGGCAAGTCTATTGCCTCTGAAGTAGATAAGTTTAAATTTATGTCAGTTAAATTGATGTTAATTTAATATTAATTGCAGTGATTTGGGTCATTTGTATATGTAGATTTGTGTAGCCCACATGACAAATTGCCATGAATGGTATGATTTACAGTTCCCCTGACATTCAGGAACAATGCCGTCTCTCCCCCCCCCACCCCCACTGTCTAACATGTCAAATCATTGACAGGACTGCAGGTTATGTTAATCTTTGTACTAACTTTCCTGGATATAATTGGAGTAAATATTTTTTCTAGGAGGTCAAAGTGAACTGGGCAACAACCCCCAGCAGCCAGAAGAAAGATACCAGCAGTAAGTCCCTTCCTATCCTGAGTCCGTCCTCTTTATTTGCACAAAAGTGTTTTTAATGTTAAGCAATAAGCATCATGCAAATATTTGCCCTATTATTTTGATCATTATCCTAAGATATTATTTAATGTGTTTGTGTTAATAAACTTAAGAACAAATCTAATCTTTGTCATCAGGTAGTACCGTTGTCAACACACTGCGTTCACAAGGTAATTGTATCTTCTTAAACATAAAATGAAATCTCTCAGGGGTGTCTATTCACTAACCGCCTGAAGCCATTGGGGGGGTGATTATGTTGTTGCAAGTGGTCTGCCTCCTCCTCCTCCTCCTCCTCAGGTGGATCAGGATGTGGACTGTTGCCGACTTGTAAGCCCCGTGGCCCCCGTGGGCGTGTCCCCTCTGTGAGGGAAAGCTGCTGCCCACCCTGCACCCCCGCACTTCTTGTGGGTACCAGTTGCTCTTCCAATTGGATCTTCCTTCCCTCCTGTTACTTGGCAACCCAGGGCTGCCTCTCTACTTGCCCGGCCTGAGAGCTCTGAGAACTTGGGGAGGATGTAAAGGGATTCTTTTTGCCAGAGCGGTGCTATTGTAGCGCCAGGTGTGCCGTGAAACCTGCTAGAGGTGCGGAAAATTGAAGTGGGCTTTGTGTGACTATGAAGGACTTCCTTAGATATGACTCCTGTGTTTCGCCAGTTCTTATGTAAATGGATCTAATCTAAATTGTGAAGGGATTACTCTTTCCGTTCTGTTGCCTTCAGTCTTAGTTCACTTGCTCATGGATTTCACATACTTTGAATTCACATGGATTCACATGGTGTAAAGGCTGGGCAATCAAAACTCTTGGCTTTTCAGAAAACTGTCAAATACTTTAACATCAAACTGTTGCAATGCAAGGTATCTTTTTGACTGTTCTTCCCAAAATATGACTTAAGTTTGAGCTATATGTAACTTAGGTTCTCCATAACTAGTTTGTGTAAATTTTGCTCTCTTTTGCTCATGGAACCAATAGACGTGGTAGCTTTTTTTTAATGCTAGTACTACAAAACAAAGCTACAATTGCAGCATATGTTTGCTCTGGCTTTGAGCTAGATGAGCATAGTTCTCATGGTAATACATTTTCTGCTGTGAATAATAATTACAGTTAATATAAAAACAAATGTTAGTTTTATGTAAATTTTCTATACTTTTGTACTGCCATGTCTCCTGATGGATATATAATAAAACAATGTTGTATTTTGTTATCTGATAGGTTAATAAAATATAGTTTTCATGTAGTTTCTATTTGTGTGGAAATCAGTACAAGATTTTTAAAATTACCATCACCTACACTTCTATGAATACTCTGCAAACTTGTACATTTTTCTCTTTTCTTGGTAAGACCACTTCCATGTCTTTGTTGGAGACCTCAGCCCAGAAATTACAACTGAAGATATAAAAGCAGCTTTTGCCCCATTCGGGAGAATATCGTAAGTAACGTCTTATTGTCAAATCCTGGGGGCAATCAAGTATTCAGTTTAATGCAATGAATAGGGTGTTGGCAAATTAATCTGTATTTTCTGAAGAGAAGCATCTTTTTTTATTCATTCAGATTATCAAATAATCCAGTTAGTTTTACTAATTGTGCTTAGTATTTTAGAAGATACGTACATTTTACAATATTTGAAAATCTGTGTTCTGTGACATGATTTAGTTCACTTTCTAGAACAGATTCTCATGCGAAGTAAGGCCTCTCGAGTGTCTCCTGAGGCATCATATGGTCTCATTAAAGCAGCTTTCAAATTCATCGGGTTTCATGGAAAATACGGCCTGCAAGACTTTGGCTTTTTGTGAAATGGGTGCTCTATTAAATAAAATAAACCAGAAATTGGTATCCAGGGTCGTGCATTGCTGCTGTGGCTACAGATTTCCAATAGAGCTAGAGTGACATGATCACCATGTATCCTTTTACTTAATCTGATTTCAGAACTCTCCAAAAGTTGAATAACAATAGCAATAGCTTGAAAAACTCATTTCGAAATGAGGAACGTCAGGAATTGATTCACTCATTTTGTAACTTGTGCAGACCTCCTGAGACCCAAGGGGGGCGAGTTGGATCTCTTGCTTCCTCCTATCGAAGACTGGCCTTCAAATGCTTTCTGATGGTTGCAAACCTAGATTCAACCACACTTAAATTAGCTATTTCCAGGACTGATAAAAGCCAAGAAAAAGTTGTCTTGCATGCTGCTCACATTCCCTGGATCTGCACAATGCAGTGCAGGGAAATGCTCTGGGTCCCCAGCACGCCATCACAAGGCTCTGGTCAACTGGGAGAAACCACCTCCCGGCTGCTACACAGTTAGCTGGAAATCTTCCCTTTATTGCAGATTTTTTTTTTAAAAAAATTAAATTAAAAATCAGATTGCCCAATTGGGTTTAGCATTAGTATAGATGAAATTAAGCATAAGCAATAATGGAGACCAGGGAGAGAGCATTCCTAGAGCAGCGGGTCTCTGCTGGCAACAAGGTGAGAGAGTTCTCTCTCTTGCCCATTTGCATGGTACAGGTTACTTGAAGAGACCACTTGAGCCTCAAACAACTTAGAAGCTGTTCTGAGCAAGAAAGCCTGCTGCTGAGTTGAGTTCAGCTGTTCATATAATGTGTAGCCCCTGAGCCTAGTTCGGGTTTGTCCATCCATTTTGAATGGGTGAGAAGAGGCTGCCTGTTCTTGCCCACAAAGCTATGAGGAAGATGCAACAAATGCTTCCCTTTGCAAGGCCTCTTGCTTGTGTTCTGTTCCTGAAGGGCCCATTAAACAAAAATACGATCTGTGACTGCTGCTGGGCCAGCAAAGGAAGAATGATGCTGTTCCCCCACCCCCACCTCCCGTCCTAGAGATGCCTCTCTGCCCAGGGTAGACTCTAGGCAGCCCTCTCTGCCTTGGGCCTAGCCACCAGTAAATGCTGTGGCAGGACTGCCCAGTCTTAAAGGCCCCCAACTGTCTCTGGCTTTGGGAATCTTGGGAGTCCTTTATGGCCACTCACTCAAAATAGCTGCTGTCATGAGCCTTTTTTCAGACAGCAGATTGGTGACATTCTTCCTCTGCCCCTCCAAACTTGTAAGATATTCCCCTTCTAGCTTTGCCTCTCTCTCTCTCTCTCCTGCCCCTACCCAAAGCAAGAATTGATCCAAACAAGACACTTCAGCTTCAGCCTGAATCCTGAGGCTTGTGCTCCTTTCCCTTGTATCATGAGAGCCTTTTATTTTACATATTCAGTCAGCTACAGGTATTATGGCTGCCCATCTTAAACCAATAACTGGGCAACTAACAAAACAATACCTAAGAAGCCATGTCAATGGAAAACAAACAGTACGGTATTATGTTAATAATAACCATAATTCTCATACAGTTCAATGTGTATTTAATAATCAAATTTGTATAGCCGCCCATCTCACAAAAAGCGACTATACTACTTATTCTGAAAAAAGCAGAGCATTTTATGTTGTAATCTGGTAGTAATCCTAGTGCGCATCAAGGGGTAACATGTTAAAAATTGAAATACTTGATGGTGGGCTCTGATTTATTGTGAGAAAAAGTTTTGTTTCTGGGAGAAAAGGAAGTCTTTGACCAAAGGTTATTCTTTCTTAGTAACCTTACTAAGGTTATTCTTAGTAATCCTAAAGAAGAACTTCTGGTTAAAATATTTTGGCTTCTAGGATTCAGAAGCAAAAAGTATAATATGTAAGCATTCTTTTGAGATTTATAAGCTAAAAATCCCTTTAGTTTTTGTTTAAAGGATAAGCCAGTTTGGTGTAGTAGTTAAGATATCAGGCTAGAAAATGAGAAAACGCGATACCTAGTCCCACCTTGGACATCAAGCCAGTCACTTCTCTCAGCCCCAGAAAGGAGGCTGTGGCAAACTACTTCTGACAAACCTTGGCAACAAAACCACAGGGACATGTCCAGGCACTCTCTGAGAATTGGACACAATTGAATGGAAGTAAAAATGAACCTTTAATGTTTATAATGCATTGAATAGCAGCATAAAATATGTTGCTTGTCAGCTGCAGTTGAAGTATCCTTTTCAGGGATAAACTCCTAATATCAGAGAAGGCGATGGGCATGTGCATTCCAGACCACCCCTCTGCCTCCCTGAATGTGGCACAGAACTATCCATAACTAACTTGAGCTGCACTGGTTTGCCATTCTCATGAAGACAAATCCATTCAATTGCAGATCTTCAGATCTTCCATATTCGAGGCTATGGGATGGAGGAGGGGAGTGCATTGCTTTCCTTCCCCCCTGCACCCCTACAGTTACATCCGTTGGCCTTTAAAGAGTACAATACTTTTGTGGAGGTCTCTGTAGCCCTTAGTGCTGTAAAAGTGGTCTGTCCTTGTTTGCAAATAGTTGTTTGATTTTGATTCAGACAGACTGTGATATAAAGATGACTAGGGGAACCTACAATTGCGACCCTTGCTTGCATTTTCTGGGCATCATTTTATTCTATTTTGCGGCCTGAGATTTTCAGGGTGCCAGATACTAGGCTTCACAATCCATAATGACTGGATTTACACAGCAGGATATATAAACACAAGATATACAGAACTTGATGAGGCTGGGTTCGTGGACTTGGCCAGTTGAAGGCCTAGAACACATTCCAGATCAAGATTTGCCCAAGTTTAGTATTTAAGTTTAAAATTCTGCAATCATAGCAACTCTGTTTTTAATGTGATAAACTTGTAAACTCCAGACAAGAATTAACTTAAAAATTCTGCTAATGCTGTGATACATGTCTGCAGTTGGTTCTTGAAGTGGAAGTCCTGTCTGCTTCCCACCCCAGAGAGAGCTTTATTTTAAGGGATTCTCAATAGCTGCATTGAGATTTGTGTCACCCTAGATGTAGGAAGGGCAGAATAGAGACTCTACGTATCCAATGCTGGTGCTAATCCTATCCAGGCTTAGTGTGTATCAGTATACTTTTATTACATCAGTAGCCCAAACTCTTGTTCCTTAACCACTGAAGATGGGACAAGGAAGACAGAACATCAGAAAATACTTAAGAATAAAAACATAACCAGTGTGCAATCTTTCAAGTTTCTTTTATCTAATTCAGAAAGTAGAAGTAGAGAATGTGTACTTCATCTATTATTTTTAATAGCTGATCTATAACGCTACATATTTACTATACTGAAAACGTTAAAAACTTAGTTTATTCTCTTGATGGGGTGGCTTTCAAATTCTGGGTGAAAATAATTTCTGATAGTCTACTGATAGTTCCAGAAGTATTGCTTTGAATAATTCAATATTTGTATGAACTTTAATGTATACTTAGAACAATTTGGCAATTGTACAAATGATTTATTCTATCAGGATTTGACTAACATGTCTATGTGTTTGTGGTTTGGGTTCTTATTTTAAAAAATGATAGTTAAGTGTTAAGTACAGAGAATCATCCATGTCATTATGAAACTAATTATTCCCTGCTCTAACTTAAGACAACTAAAATTTAAGGCAAATCCATTTCTTCTGGATTATTTGGTTATTTTCTTTTTTAATAGAGTAATAACTTTCATGATCTTGATAACTAGTTGGCTGTCTCAGTGATTTTCCAATTCCTTAGCTTCTTCCCTGTATCTTAAGTACCAGAAGGTAGATACTGAATGTCTATAGAAATTCCCTGGAGTACTGCTTGGCATCACATGAAGCCTCTTCCAGCTTGAATGTATGGGACTGTGTCTTTTGGGTACCCTGCATGGCCTTCCCCCGGCTTTACTCTGTGATTGTGTGTCTGTGCGTGTCAAGTGCCTAAATCATGTGGGTTGGGGAGGGTAAAGATTGCTGCGTGTCTTAAGCCTTCTCAATAGTGCACCCTTAATGCATAAATTATCTGAGAGGCCCTTAATTAATAAAAGTGGCATTTCCACCAGTGGGGTTTAGCTATTGTAGCTGGGTCTTTGTCTTTTTTAACTCAATCTCAAATAATAGGGCTCTGGTTATTTTGCAGAATGTCTCTGAAGAATGGACAGCATTGCCATGGCTAACTGCAAGCTACAGTTCACAGTGGACAAACGTTGTAGTTTTTCTATTTACTTTTATAAATTTTTACTTTATATACTTTGTAGTTTTCAATCAGTCCTGTATGATTGTTAATTACGAATGCAGTTTTTAAAAATTATTTAATAGTGTATAGTTTAAAAAACATGTTAGTGTTTATTTTCTTCCATAATGCAACCATTTCTGAAAATGTCAATTTCTCAAAATTTACAGCTGCCCAAGTCCAAAAAGGGGGTAACGAATTGACCTGAGAAAATTAAAGAATTCAGTTAACAGGCGACGTATGCCTTTTAATTCCTATTTTTTCATTTTTTCTATTTTCTATTTCTAATAAGTAGGTAGAATGTGTTGGCCAATAGTAAGTTTATAAATTGCATGGTTCAAGAGAGCCTGTTGCTAATATGCTAGTCAGCTACATGCCCTCAGTTATTCCTTTGAATAGCTGCATTGACCATGCATAGTTTTTTAACAGTATATAAGAGCATTGAACTGTGAACCAACGACTGTAAATAGTTGTTTTTAAAGCTATTGATTTTGCATGTTTACAGAATTAAGTTTAATTTTTGCTATCATGTGATAAGACTTTAGTAAAAGGGAAAATTGTTTTGACTGTATATTGCTGGTGCTTTTAAGAAGTTCATTTTGTTAAAGGAGAAACATGAGAAATGAGCTGCGTGTGAGACATTTTTACTTGGATTCTGTTCAGTTGATGCTTAACTGGCTTTCTCTTTCCTTTTCAGGGATGCCCGAGTTGTTAAGGACATGGCAACAGGAAAATCAAAAGGATATGGCTTTGTTTCTTTCTTCAATAAATGGGTGAGTTCCTGCATTTTGATTGATGGTTTTACGCCCAACACACAGCTGGTCAGCAACTGTTTACGAAAGGCATCTTGGTGAAGCTGGTTGCGCAATAATGCAAAATGCTGAATTCATTAGATGTGTTTTATTTCAGACATCTCGTGGCAGTAAACCACCATGTCACTAATAATCCAGAGCCTGACAATATGATTCACAATTATTAACAGTCCAGATAATTTTTCAGCAGTATAGTTCCAGCATAATAGCTTTCCACTTGCTCTAATTTCACAAGACGATAATATTTCATTGTCAACACCCTAATTCATTTGCCCCCTGAAGTATATGAAAAGCAGGTTCTCTTCTGATCTCACTCTAGTACAGACCTGAACAAGATTTCAATTTAGCATTTATGTTCCATTTTGGGAAAGGTATTCTTAGTGAGGCTGAGATAGAGACTGCAGTGAACTCTTCATGTGGAGAACAGATGAGATTTGGGGAATATGTAGGTAAAATTTTGCACCTTTTATAAAGAAAATGTGGGCAGCACATCCTCAGGCAAAATGGATGCTTGCTTACAACATTCTAATGGCTCCTTCGTAGACAATTTCCATTGTTGAACCGAGTTGCCCAAGGAAGAATAATGCATGAAGGCTATGGGTTGTGGTGAAGTAAGCCAGGGAAGGGACTGAGAACCATTTTGCCACTTGCCCTCTATGTACGTATTAGCATGAAAGGCCATTCCCCCACCTGTTTAACCACCATTCTGACTGATGATGGGCTGCTAGCAACGTGGCTTGAGCAAAGCTCTCCCTCAAAGCTGCTTTGGGAAGCAACATGCCCTTCCCTTTGCAGCACCTTGTCATTGCCCAAGATCCGGTTCTGGCTTTGGCAAATGGTGCCAAAGAGGAGCCACTTGATTGGAGCAAATCTAAGTCACCTCAGGCAGGCCTAACATGCATTTCCCCATATTTGGTTAGACAGTAAATTAATATTTGTTCAGCTTTGTGTTGTGCGCCAGTTACTCCTCCCTTTCCTGGATGGGGAGGCTGCACCCTCATGCCCTTGTCACCCCCGATTTGGACCACTGCAATGCGCTCTACATGGTGCTACCCTTGAAGAGTATCCAGAAGCTTCAACAGGCACAAAATGAGGCCCTGCAGGCAATTTTAGGGGCCCAAAGAAGGGTGCGTGTAACACTCAGCTCTGCGAGCTACACTGGGGACTGGTTTGCTTCCGGGTCCAATTCAACTCCAGGTGTTGGTTGTGACCTATAAAGCCCTACATGGCCTGGGGAGAGGTTACCTATGAACCGGGTTCCCCCCTCGCACCTGGGAAAGCATGTGGCAGACCCCATCAGTCGAGGAATTTCAATGGGGGGGGGGGTGTTCTAGGAAGAGGGCATTCTCTGCCCCTGCCCACACAGTCTAGATAAAACCTCCAGCCCCCAGAGCTGAGGAAAGCCTCCATCCTGACCACCTACAAAGGGGCTCTGGGTGGGGCACAAGGAACCACCCAACTGTCGGGCTGCCTGTATTAACTAATGCTAAATGCCCATCTTGAATTTTTTACCTTTTGGGGATGTTATAATGTTTCTATAATTTACAATCTTGTTAATTTTAATATAATAATTTTGTACATTGCTTATGTATTGATTATACTGAACACACCCAGAGCCCCTCTCTGAGGGAGACAGCAGTTTGGAAATAGGAAATATAAATCAAGCAAGCAAGCAGACCTCTAGCCCAAGATATCTATGTTGCATGTTATTCCCTTTTCCTTTATTTTTTTAATAGCCTTTAAAATAGCCTTTATTTTAAATTATATAGTTGTCCATCTCACTTACAAAGATACTGGGCAGCATAAAAGTTAAAACAGAAAAGATAAATTCATATAATCAAATGTAAATAATTAAAACAATTAACCAGAAATATTAACAGGATAGGACATGTGACTGTGGGGCTGGTTGGGATCCTGAAAGTCCTCACTTTAATCTCTCACCCCCTCTTACAATTTTAAAATTTTATATATTTTATGTGTGAGGGTTGGAGGGATGATCCTGAAAGAAGAGAGCAGGGCAACTGCAAGTCTTAACTTTGTTTGGTTTTGGAAATAATGATCAATCTTGTCTTCAACTAATACAATGAAAGTTAAATTGCCTGCAGTTCATAGAATTTCACTTCATAGTGCTTGTAAATTCACATTTCTTTTAAAATAGATACTGCTCTTTTCCGAAAAGAAGTGTAGTACTTCAGTCTTCATTTGTTGTTAAATGATTTTTTATGAGACAATTCTTGAAATATGTGGGAAATCATATAGATCATGGTGAACCACAGACAATCCTATTGTAAATCAGAGTGATATAATTTGAATCCTTTTGGTAAATTTAAAGATAAGAGTTTGATTCTTTAGATGTGATACTATAATAAATGTTTATGACATTTGAAGAATAATAAATGTTTATGACAGATGAAGGATTTACTACGATTTAGTATTCTTTGAAGGGTTTTTTAACCATTTTTTTTTCTCGACCTGGCTAGGATGCAGAAAATGCAATTCAACAAATGGGGGGACAGTGGCTTGGTGGAAGACAAATCAGGACTAATTGGGCAACACGCAAACCTCCAGCTCCAAAGAGTACATATGAATGTGAGTAGCCTTTAAAATAAAACAAGCATTTCCAGCTATAAGAAACCAGCTTTTGTGAATCCAAAGGGCTTTCCTTTGCTAAAGACAAGAGTATTGCTGGTGCTTGAAAGGTTTAATTCTCTAAATTTTCAGAATAGGTTTTGAATTCCTACCAGTCTTAGATTGTGAACTAAATATTGCAGAGATTGAAATTAATGCCACTTGAAGTTAGTTGCAAAAGGAAATCACCCCTGAGTGTCCTTTGGAAGGGCAGAGATTCAACTCAAATGCTTTGGCCACTAAATGAGAAGAAGGGACTCATCGGAAAAGACCGGAAAAGATTGGGGAAGACTGAAGGCAAAAGAAGAAGGGGAGGGCAGAGGAGGAGATGCTTAGGGAGGGGCTGGGTGATCATTTTAGAAAACAGTTTTCCAAATGTCATTACTTCTGATTTCATTATATCCAATATTTTTAGACATCTTTGTTTTATTGTAAATAAATCATAGACTGTTAAAATCTTTGTGCTTTTTATATAGCAAATGCCAAACAACTCTCCTACGATGATGTTGTAAATCAGTCCAGTCCAAGCAATTGCACTGTGTATTGCGGTGGTGTAACTTCAGGCCTGACAGGTAGGATATGTCGTCAGTTCAGAGTGACCTGGTGAAGAAGAGGTGAAATGCCCATTTTGAAATCTTTCCAATCTCCTTGTTTGCAGAACAGCTAATGCGCCAGACGTTTTCTCCATTTGGGCAGATAATGGAAATCCGAGTCTTTCCAGATAAAGGGTACTCATTTGTACGGTATGGAAATATTTCTCTTACACACCCTATTTGTGTTTTCAGAACTTTTATGAAACCTTTTCTAGTTAGTCTCCCACTAATGTGCAAATTCACATTCCTAAGTGATTTGCAGAGAGACAGATGTATATGTTGCTGTGTGTAAACATTTTTTAACAATTGAGGCTTTGGCAAGTGCTACAAGCACTTTGACCCGCATGAAGGAATTGGCTGAAAAGAACCTCCCCCTGCAGCCCTGGACCACCACATGGCCGCGCAGATGGCTCCTCAAGGCACATCCCGTGGCTCCCTTGTTTCGGCAAAAGAAAAAGCAGATCTCTGTCTTCACCCAGCCCTAGAAACCCACAACTCGCCATTTTATTCTTACATCGAATTAAGTCACTTGGGTCACCAGTGAAGCTTGGTCTGCCACCTCCTTGGTCTAGATTGGTGTTTCACAACCTCAGCAACTTTATAACAGGTGGACATCATCTCCCAAAGCTCCACCCAGTATCTTGCATGTCCACAAGTCTTAAAGTTCCTGAGGTTGAAGAACATCAATCTTGAATGTTTCCATCCTATCCTACACCTGTCTATAAAACTATGAAGGGAAACAGAAAGAAGAGGTAGGAAAGCAAACCCTGAAAAGGTTTGGGGAAGAAAATGGGATATCTTGATACTGAGCTGGATACCACAGAAAGGGAGCAAGTAGAAACAGTAGAAAGGAAAGTGGAGTGCAAACATTTTCTTCTTTCAGATAAAATGGGTTTCCAAGAGTCCATTAATCTTAAAGGTCATTAAGTGACACCAGATGCTTGTTCAAATAAAGTCTGCTGTATTTTCTATTTAAAGTCCTGTATTTAGTTAATTAGAAGTCTCATAGAATAATGGAGGGGAACTTGGAGATCTTCTAGTCCAACCCCCTGCTCAAGCAGGAGACCATATATCATTACAGTCAAATAGCTACTCTGTCTCTTCTTAAAAAGCTCCAGTGATGGAGCACCTACACAACTTCTGAGGGCAAGTCGTTCCACTGCTTAATTGTTCTCACTATCAGGAAATGTCTGTGTAAGAACAAAGTTTAATCATTTCCTATCCAGTACTTTTTGTCCTACCCTGAGAGGTTTTGGAGAATGTCATCTTCTCTGTGCAGACCCTTAAGTTTTGGAAGACTGTTGTTGACACCCCCACCCTAATCTTTGCTGGATTAGAAATATCTAATTTCTGCACTGTTTGTCATATTATTTAGCCTCCAGCCCTTAGTAGTTCTTTTTGCACTCTTTCTAGAGCCTCAACACCTATTTTGCATCATGGTGATCAGTGGTTCAATGTAGTATTAAAGTGTGGTCTTAACACTGTAGTATAAAGTGGTAATATCGCTTCATGTGATGTCGATACTATTCCTCTGCCAAGGACTGCATTGGCTTTTTTGGCAGCGGTAGCTGCAACACACTGCTGACTCATATTTGACTCTGGTTATCCACTATGACTTTTAGATCTCTCTAAAAGTGTTCCAGATACCACCTATCTGGCTGAGCCAGATACCACCTATTCTACACTTGTACATTTTATTTTTCTTGCCTAAGTATAAGACCTTACTTTTCTCCTTACTGAATTGCATTTTATTGGATAGGGCCCAGTCTGCCAACATACTTTCAAAGCTTGGTGTTGTCTGCAAGCTTCAGGTGTTCCCTTTCTGTCCCCTTATCTAAACCATGTTGAAGCCTACTAGGCCCAAAACAGAATCTCGAGGTACCCTACGAACTTACTTACTTCCATGTAGAGGTAATTCCATGAAGGACAACACATTGAGTTGGTGGTGGGTAGTATACCCCCTTTTCCTTTTATATTAACCCAGATGCATTCAAGGAGGGTTTCTTCCTTGGAATTTTGTATTGCTCTCGAGGTGTAGTTATTTCTTACACATAAGCCCTTAACCTCTGGCTTTGCCAATTAACTTGGGGCCTCAATGGTGGAACATCATAGTGGAAGTGATTGATCTATTAATAACAGATTTCCCCCCCCCTTCCCCATCTGTAATTATTGTGTTTGTTTGTATTAATTTTTAATATTTGTATATTTATCTTTGTATGATTGTAAGCCACCCAGAACCCTAACCCTAACCCTGTGGTAAGAGGGGCAGCCAATACATTTTACAAACAAACAAAAAATGTGACTCTCACCTCTTTTATTAGGTCTTTTTTGTTGAACAATTTAAATCCTTCTAGCAATATGTTCCCTTCATGTTTTTATCCACCAAGTTTTGATAGTGCAACAGTATCGTACCTGTCCTCATGTAGTAGGACTTCAGCTTTGCCGTGTTTGTTCTTCATAACTTGAGCATTAGTTTATAGGCATCGGAGTCCTTTTGAATTGTCCCTGCGTTTGCTTCCTACATCTCCTGTTTTATTGCTGAGTTCTTTTTTCACACTCTTTGAGGTTTATGCTGGAGAGTAAGACGATGGTCTCCTTCCCTTTCCAGTTTTAGTCTAAAGAAGACCTTTGGAAAAGCTGAGCCAGTTCTTTCCCCAAAACCTTTCTTCAGTTTTTGTGAGGCACAGCCCATCCCCCACCAGAAGTCCTCCATGCAGGCATTGTAGACTGTGGTCTAGGAATCCAGAGTCCTCTCAGAGGCATCATCCTTCAAGCCAGTGGTTGACTTCTAAAATCCTCCATTCCCTCATTGGATGTTGACCTTCCATTGGAAGTACAGAGGAAAATACCACCTGTGCTCCCCTCTCTTTGGCCTTTGTGCCTTAGCTGCTCATCGGCTCCTGATACTGTTCCTGGCTCTTTGTTGCATCATTCATCCCGACATGAAAGAGGAGAAAGGGATAATAATCTCTGGAGTTGATTATTTTAGTAAGCCTTTCTGTCACATCTTTGCTCCTGGGAGACCACCTACCTCTCTTGATAGATTGTCCAGTTTAGAAAATTGCTGATTCCATTCTTCTTAGTGAGTCTTTTCCATTTGATCTAGACATTATAGCTGCTAAAACGACAGCACTGGCAGGGTCAAATAAAGTAAAGCAAGTCTTTTTGTCACGATGCTTTGTGGCTGAGAATTTTTCAGACGTACTTTCTGCGTGTGTCACTTGACTTATAATGTCACTTGACTTCCAGTGCAGGGCCAGAGCAGAGCATGTGGCTTTACTTTCTGTCTTACAACTTGTTATCAAAACTGACTTTCCCAACATCGTCCTCTTCTGTGTGGGCATGTGCATATTCCTATGAATGAAGAATTGTTGCATCGTCTTTTATTTGCTGCCTCATAAATGAGGGTGATTATGTTAATTTACTCCCTTGTATGCGCTTTACAGGTTTAATTCTCATGAAAGTGCTGCACATGCCATTGTTTCAGTCAATGGCACCACAATAGAAGGACATGTGGTGAAATGCTATTGGGGCAAAGAGACACCAGACATGATCAACCCAATTCAACAGGTAAGAGTTACCTGTCCGGCTGAAAAGCATTCCAAAACTTAGTATGTAGATATTTCCTCAAGATGGATCCCAAATCCCTTTTCTTTGCTATTCATTTATAGTCTTGTGATCATAGTTGAAATGGGTTGAAATTGGCTTTGATACGTGTCATAGTGAAGAACTTGTACGAGTTCCAACATGAAGTAAACTGATTTCCCTGTACTTTATTAGACATAAATTTGCAAAGCGATGTTGCCTGTGTTACATGCTAACTTTGGACCATCATTAACATTTTCAGCAGAATCAAGTGGGCTATCCACCCCCTTATGGGCAGTGGGGCCAGTGGTATGGAAACGCCCAGCAGATTGGCCAGTATATGCCTAATGGCTGGCAAGTGCCTGCATATGGAATGTATGGGCAGGCATGGAACCAGGGATTCAGGTAAGGGATGGAGTTGGCTGAGGCTTGCTGACAGTAATGAAAATGAAAGTACACATAGTTAGAGCACTTTCATTTTTAACATGTTCATAGATTACTGTTATGTGCTTGTTTGAAAGACAGCATTTGTGTCTTCACCAGTTTGATTATTTTTATATATTTATAGGTTGCAAAAAAGGGATTAAAATACGAATTAAACCATCATTAAAAGAAGCATACTACAGAAAGTCTGTCCTTCCAAAATAGTAAAACGAATCAGAGTTATACTTGGAGCACCAAATAGTAATAAATTTTATTCACGAAAAGGTTGATTCAATAAACAGCTCTTAGAAGCTAGCAACAGTGGAACATTTGATGAACCGGGTTTCTTCAAACATGCCCAGTTCATAGTTACTGTAGTCTGAAAGTATGAAAGGGTTACTTAAGGCTCAATCAGGTTGATAGAATGCTGGGATCCCAGGCTTCCTGTGTTATGGAAAATAGGCCAGAAATACTCAACATGATTGCTTGCTGTTGTCTACCTATTACAATGCAAGCTTTATCTAACCTCATTTCCTCTTCCATCCAGTCAGACACAGTCATCTGCAGCATGGATGGGTGCAAATTATGGTGTACCACCCCCTCCACCGCCCCCACCACCACCACCCCAGGGGCAAAATGGAAGTGTTCTAACTAGTCAAACTGGATATCGGATGGCAGGTTTTGAAACACAGTGAGAGACAGAAGGACTCTGGAATAGAACACCTGTGGCTTTGAGGCTGTATGGAGCATTGTAAAATCCTTTGTTTACTTAAAAAAAAATCTATCCAATCAAGTCAGTGCAAAAGTCAAACAGTATTTATTTTTAATCATGAAACTTTGTTGTTGTCCACGCTTTTTTTTAAAGACACACAGGAAATACTAGATGCTGGATATCTGCCAACTTTTGCCTTCTTTTCCTCTTTTGAGATGTGTTTCTTAAGATCCATGTTTGAAACACAACTAATGCAGGGACTTCTGCCACTTTTAGTATAGCGGCAGGAAATTGCACAATATCAAACATTTTTTTCCACTGAAGTAGTATGCAGTCTAGTTTGCATTCCTAATATGACTTAAATGTACATGAAAAAAATTATACGAGAGAAAAAAGACACGCCAAAACTGTGTGAATTCTGGGGGTTTACTGAAATCTTCAGTTTGTGCTAAGAGAGCCTGATGTATAAAGTGTCCATCTCCTTGCTTTTGTTATACTGGGATTTCAAATATAACTTATTCGTTTACATTATTTTGTATCTAAACATTTTTCGGAAAGTGGTTTTTGCCTTACTGTCACTATTGAATTATGAAGTAGGAGTCAGGATAAGGGCAAGTGCCTCGTGCTCAGAGAATCCAGCTCTGTGCTCTGCTCGATGCCAGGAGGTGCCCGGGGGATGCCCCTGTTCACTGACTCGGAGTCCTCCTTCGCCCAGTTCAGATCTTCTTAAAATGTGACGCAATCTTAGGAGCCAGCTTTTTAAAACCTGTCCGTTTTTACATTTCCATGTATCCTTTATCATGTCAACTATTTTAGCAAATTAATATTTTCACAAAAGTCGCTCGGCTTTTGTATGTCTCCTTTGAAAGAGTAAGAGACAGAAAGACCTCTACAGGACTTATGGCTATAATTTAAGCTTTGACTTTTGCATGTGAATATCTAATACACTGTTAGACTTTGAATAAACAGTCATGCTCTCATTTTTCAGAGACATAGAGAATACATTGGTCTTAGCAGCTTTTTACTCACGTGGAGCAAGTCTGACTTGATTTAGCAGGTACAGATAGAGCTATTAAACTATATAGCATATTGTGTATCAAGCCAGGAGTAAAAGGAGTGCTCCAACTGAAGTCTGAAGGACCAACCGGATAAAACATTTTTGAATTGTTCAGCGGCCAAATAAATAATAATAGCAGCATTATCCTGCCTCCTTGGCTAGCTTTCAGAAGATGCCGAAAGAACCCTGCCCTGGACGTAGTGATTCTATATCCCAGTTAACATCTGGACACACGGAGGTGTTTGATTTCCGTTCTGCGTTGGTTGTAGTGGAGCAACGGAGTGAGAAGTTGCCGATATGCACAAGACAGTGACCAGCCACCCCCACTTGATGGAACAAAAGGGGCCAGAACCAAAGTAGAGGGCTGGCTGCTAGGAAAATAGATTGTTGTCTTGTAGACAGATCTTGGCCCTAACATTTTATAAATAAAGCATCTTCCAAAAGATGCCATTGAACTTGTATATTGATTTCGCTCATGTCTGCTTCCTTTAAGACTTGTATAAGCCTGTCATCTTTCTGCTGACCATCTCTGCCTCCACAATTCTTTTCAAGGAGGAATGCGGACAGGCCTGAGGTGAGCCTGGTGCCATCTGGGGAGGTTTCTCTGCATATATTTTCAGCAGCAGAATTGAGTCCCGATTTCTTCCGCAGAAGCCAGTCAAGGTCCCACAGCCAGCAAACCAAGAAAGCTTTGCGCATCTTGACGACGTTGGTTCTCGTCCCTGGTGCCCTTTGAAAGGGGAAGGCAGGATTCCCGCTTCCGCCCGCCCGACCAGGGGAGGAGGAGGGAAGCGGTGCGTTGCCCCGGGGGTCTCCCCTGTGGCCCCAGCCAGGCTGTGGGGCCTGAAGGCAAAAAGGGCTGGGAGCGGTTCTTCCTTCCCCGGCTGCTCATCCAGGCATCGGCTTCGTTGCCTGGGCGGCGCTGGGTGTTTGATTTCACGTCTGGGTGGACTTCGGCGCTTCACGTGTTTGGCGATGAACGGAGAAGAGGAACTTCCCTCCCGAAGGCCCGGCGGCTTTGGACAGCCGTGAAGATCCGAACAAGAGATGCGACCTCGCCTTCAGCCTTGCAGCGTCTCGGCGCTTTCGGTGTTTGGCGATTCGGGGGAAACGGGGGGGGGGGGCGGCGGAGCGGAGCGCCACGTGCCTCTCCCGCACGAGCAGGGCCCGGACTCGGTCTCCCGTGGTGCTTCGCGCGGCCCGGCCAATGAGAGCCTTCGTTACAGAAGGATTTCGCGACCCGTTTGTAAGGAGCCATCGTGGACGCCGATCGCCGCCTTTCCTCGCCGGGCCCGGACGTGGGGAGGGGGGGCCGCCAGGTAAAGGCGACGCAGAGGGGATCCGCGGGGGGGGAGGGGGGGCGTGAGGACAGGAAATGACGACGCGCGGCCCTGGGTTGCCGGGGGAGGCGAGCGGCGGCAGCGCGCGACGTCAGAAGCGGTCGGGCAGCGCGGAGCAGCTTCCGGGTGTTTGGACTCCACCTCCCAGAATTCCCAGCAGGGGCGATGCTGCCTGGGCCGTTCTGGGAGTTGAAGTCCGCCCATTTCAAAACCGCCCGGTTTGCGGTCAGCGAGGAACGGGCGCCCGGGCCGGACGCGAAGCGCCCCGGTCAGGCCCGCCTCCCCCTCCCCCAACCCCCTTCGGTGGCCGCGCTGGCTGCGGGGGAGGAAGTCCGAGGCGAGCCGGGCGGCTGGAAAGCGCGGGGGCCCCGCAGGTCCTCTCGGCGGGCAGGAGGGAGCGGCCGCTCCGCCTCCCCGTCCCTGGATTCCGGGGGGGCCCGGTTCGCCGCCCCGGGTTGGGCCTCCGCGGCGCCCCGAGCCCCCTCCCTTGGCCAGGGTGACCGAAGCCCCGGGGGCCGAGGGTTCCGCCCCCTCCGGCCGCTCTTCGGAGCCCCGACTCCCTGCCGGCGCGGCCCCCAGGGCATCCCTCCTTCCTTCGCCCAAGGAGTCCCGCCCCGCGGGGGCCCAGCCCGCTTGCGCGGTGCCGTTGCTGCCGCTGCCGCTGCGGCTGGCCCCGAACCCTCCTCGGGCCGGGGGGGGGGGGTCCTGCCCGGGCCAGGTGCCTTGTGACACCAGCGGGATCCTGGGGCCGGCTCGGAGCGGCTGCCCACCGGCCCTGGGCTCAGGGCTGGGCCCCCGGGTGAACCGCACCGTCTCCTGGCCATGGTGGGGAGGTTTCCAGCCTCTCCTCTTCGTTGCTTTCGGCCTTGGGTCTCTTTTCGGTCCAGGCGGCTCCTCTGGGGATGGCACACGCGCACAACGCACCCACACGCGCGCACACACGCGCACACGCACCCACACGCATGCACACGCACCCACACCCGCTGCCTTGGAAGGCCGATGCCCCTCTCACAAGGACTGGCCTTCAGGCAAGCGTCACCCCGTCTGCACCACCAGCACAGCTGGCTTTTCTTGCTTCAACAGATAAAAGCTGAGTCCTGCCCTAGGCTGAATTTCATTTCGCTGGATCTTGAATGGGACTTCTGGGCTGTCGGCTGTCCGCAGATCTGATGAGTTGCCCTTCCAGGCCCTCAGTCGGACGGTTTGGGAAGGTCGCGAGCAGCATTGTCCTAAAACGCAGCCTCGGGGTGGGTAGTTCCATTCGGTTCCTTTCAGGGCCAGTTACAAACCCACCTGGTGGTAGTGCTGTTTGTCCCACATTTTCCTAGCTTGCCAAGAAGTAAGTTGTGGTCTACTTTATCCAAATACTTTGCCCATATCTAAGTAGACACAACGTCCACCGCCTTTCGCTGACCCACTAATTTCTGCAGTCCGTTTCTGGTGCTTTTCTTCCTCAGGCAAGAACTGGAGATGACAAAATATTCCCAGGAAAACCGTTTAAGTCCATCCCAGAAGGGTCCCCCAAGGACTGGGGCAGGGTTTCCTTTCCCACTGAACCCATCTTTCCCACTCCTCCTTGGCCCAGGTTCCCTGAAGGATGGACTCCGGCTCCCCCAGGAGCAAAGTCCCAGCTTTCTTATCCGACCTGGGGAAAGCGACCTTGAGAGGCATCAGGAAATGCCCCCGATGTGGCACCTACAACGGCACGCGTGGGCTGAGCTGCAAAAACAAGACCTGTGGCACCGTCTTCCGCTACGGCTCACGGAAGCCGGCTGGCGTTGACGCCGTCAAGATCATCACTGGCTCAGACCTCCAGGTCTACTCGGTGCGGCAGAGGGACCGGGGCCCCGAGTACCGGTGCTTCGTAGAGCTGGGCGTCTCGGAGACCACCATCCAGACTGTGGATGGGACCCTCCTCACCCAGCTCAGCTCTGGGCGCTGCTACCTCCCAGCGTGCCTGAAGGCAGCGTCCCAAGGGGTGGCGGAGAACCGGTGCCAGCACCTGAAACTTGCCGTGGGCTGCCAGGCAGAGGCCACTCCCCTGACCCTGAAAAGCTCCGTCCTGAACGCCATGCAGGCCTCGCCCCAGACCAAGCAGGCCCTCTGGGAGCTGGCCACCCAGCCCACGGGACCCCTGGTCCAAAGGGTCACCAAGAACGTGCTGGTGGTCAAGGGCAAGGCCGGCCCCAAGCACGGCTTGGGCTACCTCCATATCACCTTTTCCCCCAGGTCTGGCCACAAGGGCCCGGCGGGGCCCCGCTTCTTCTGCCCCTGCCAGTCCTTAAGGGCCAGCAAGGCCACCCAGGAGGGCGGCCACAAGTGTATCCATTTCTTCGCCTGCCTCTGTGCCTTTGCCAGCGACGAGGCTTTAGCTGAGGAGTTTGGGGAGTTCCTCAGCAGCGAGCCTGGCGGTAGGTGTGCCCGGGCGGCTGGGCGGCCCCTGGGTGGGGAGGGGACCCTCTGGGTTCCTTCGGCCTCCTGAGCTTCGGCATGGACCAACGGGCCACAGAAGCAGCCAGGCAGGCCTGGCTTTGGGGGGCAGCTGGGTGGGGAGTTGCCGCCCCGCAGGGGCTCCCTGGCTCTTGTGCCGCAGCTGCTTGCCAGGCCCTTCCAAGAAACGGAGCAGCCACTTTTCTGCCCCAACTGCAGGGCTGATACCCCCGGCAAGGTCTCCGCTTGCTTGCCAGCCGGCATCCCCCCTGCCCTCAGGAGACTTGGTGGCCTCCAAAGCGAAGCGCAAGAAGAAGGACGAAGGGCCGGGTGAGGAGCTCCAGTGCCGGCTGCTTTCCTGGGTGGGTGCGGGCTCCATACTCCAGCGAGGCCAGGGAAGCCAGGCCAGGCTCTGCGTTCTGATGGTGTCCCATTTGGCCTTCCAGGCATGCCAGCCAGCAGCACCCCCTTGTCTCAGGATCTGGCAAGCAGCTCCCTGCAGAAGAACGGCCTGAAGAAGGCCGTTGCATCCCTGAAAAGGCAATGTGAGTTCATCCAGACAGCCCCCCTCGAGCTTAGGCCAGGCTGTTGGGAAGTCCGTTCAGGGCCCTTCGCTGGGGCTGAGACGGCCAGCTGTGCACTTAAATACGAAGCGGGAAGGAACAACAGGCTCTCCTGGCTTCAAAATGTCTGTGGCAAAGAAGAGAAGCCAGAGGTCCGCCTGGTTTTAGTCCAATGGGCTTCTGCGTGTTGGGGGGGGGGGTGCCCACCCACCTTTGGGACACGAGAGGAGAGTCGGGGATGGTCAGACGCCTCTCTCCACCTCGCAGGGTGGAGGCCATGGGGAGGCCACGAGAAAGAGCTGGGCTAAAAGTCTCACCTGACCATCCAGTCCCCTGGAAGAACATTTCAGACCCCAAAGGAAGGGGGGGTTTCCTTGGGGGGGCTCTCTGTCCTCCCTTGCAAGGGGCTGCTTCTTCGCCCCAGGGTGCTGGCAGGGGCGTGGGGGGAGGGAGCGAGACTCGCAGCTGCTTCTGCCTTCCTTTCGCTTAGCTGGCACTCAGGTGCTGGAGGAGTCGCAGGTGGCCTTGTCCTTCCTGGAGTGGCTGGCCAGCGTCACGGAGCGGATCCACCAGGCCATGCACTACCAGTTTGACGGTGAGTCCTTCCCGGCAGCCTCCAAAAGGTCCCTCAGCAGAGGGAGGGGCCACAGTCAGGGCCCGAGGAAGAGCGAGCCTCCCTCTTGGCCTCCAGCTGCCCCTGGGAGCCTCTCGAGGGCCCTGTTGGGATCCGGCCCTCGAGGGCCATCTGGGAGCCATGACCGGGGCAGAGAGCGGCAGAGGGCTGGGCGGGGCCTGCGGGACCTGCTCCTTCGCCCGCTGCTCTCTTCCCTGTCTCCCCCCTTCGGCTCAGAGGGGGCCCTTCCCAGGCAGGCCGCCTCAGTGGGGAAGGTTCCTGCACTGCCTTTCCCAGTCTGGCCGTTGGGCTCTAGTGACCAGCCTGGCAGAGGTTTTGGGAGTCCCCAACCTTCTGGAAGGTTTTGTTGGCCGGAAAGACCAGGCTGGGCAACCTCTGCCACGTGGACCTGCACTACTCTAAGGCTGCAGGGAAAGCCTTCTCCCCCCCCCCCCCCCCCCCCAATGAGACACTTTCTCCGCTGGGGCTCAGGCCCCTCTTCTCCCGTCCCTCAAGTCCATTCCTTTCCTCCGTGGCCCGTTGAGGCTGCTTGCCCCCAGGGCCCCTTCAAGAAGCCACAGAAGCTTCAGCGGAGGCTCCCCTGGGTTTGCGTGTTCCCCGTAGGCAAGCCGGAGCCCCTGGTCTTCCACATCCCGCAGACCTTCTTCGAGGCTCTCCAGCAGCGCATCGGTCTTGGGAGCATCAAGATGCGGCTCCCCAACTCGACGACAGGTGCTGGTCTCCAGAACGTTTCCTCTCACCGGCCCCACGGCTCACGCACACACACCCCCGGTCTCTCCTGGAGCTGGACACAAAGTCAGCCAGCCAAAGGCCGCCACTCTGCTTTGCAGCTGCTGGTAGAAGCCATGAAGCAGGGGAGCCCTCCTCCGCCTAGGCTCCCTCACCCCTCCTGGAGTCTCACCACTGGGCAGTTGAGGCTGCGGCTGGCTTGGGGGGCGGGGAGAGCCGCCTCCCTCGCTTGACTGGCCAAGAGCGCAGGGCTCGCACCCTCAGCCCAACTACCTTTCCTGGGCAGTCCCCTCCCCAGACCCAGTGGGTGGCCTTCTGGTTGGGCGTGTTGGCTGGCCACTCTTTGGGTCTGATGGGAGAGGCTGCTTTGGCCTGTGCCTGCGCTTGGCTGGCCAGGAGAAAGCCCCTGATGTGTGGGGGCAATAGTTGCTGAAGGGGCCTGGGCTGCAGAGGGCATGCTGGCGGGGGGAGGGGGCTCTTCCAGGGCATCCCCCCCTTCCTATCCTATAAACCAGCCTGATATGAGCCGAGCTGCTCTTGGTTGCTGCTGCTGCTGCTGCTTTGGACTGGAGTTCTCCTGGGCTTCTCAGCTTCAGGATCTCTCCTCCCCTCCTCAGGATCCCTAAGAAAGGGATGCTGGAGCCGCCTCCTCTTGCAGCCTTTTGCAAAAGGGGAGGGGGGCCCTAAAAGATACTGAAGCTCACTCACACGCTTGGCATCCTCTCCCTTTTTTCCCCTTTTGGCAAAAGAGAGGGTCTGTTTTGCTTCCATATATTTTTGGCTTGATAGGTCCTGCCTGATTTGGATGCCGCTTCACAATAGCCGGGGAGATGTTTTTATTTGGGTTCTTCCGTATGCCTTTGACCTGCTTTTATTTAATATGGTTTTAATCTTACTAGCACAAAATGCCCAGAAACATATAGGTGGTTATACATCACCGACCGATGTTTTGCTTCCAGCTTTTGTCCGCAAAGATGCCTTACCGCTGGGAACCTTTTCCAAGTATACATGGCACATCACCAACATCTTGCAGGTCAAGCAGATCTTCGACACCCTTGAGGTGAGGCCCGTTTCCCCTTCCGCCATCTGGCTCGCAAGCTCTCCTTTTCCAAGCAGAGGAAGAAGAACCTGGCGTGTTTGTGGAGAGACGAAGGAAGGAGCCTCTCCAACTCCCTCCAGACCAGGGAAAGCAGAAGGCCTCGTCTTCTTACCTGTTTCAAACTTTCTAGATCTCCCCTTCTGGAACAAGCGTTTCCTTCTGCAATGAGGTGGGGAAGGTTTTCTGGGGACGCTGCTCATCTCCTCTCTTTCCAGATGCCTCTAGAAATAACACGCAGCTTCATCCAGAACCGGGATGGGACCTACGAGCCTTTCAGGTGCCCCAAAGTGGAGGTGGAGAGCATCGCCGAGACCTATGGACGCCTGGAGAAGCAGCCCGTCCTTCGCCCCCTGGAACTGAAAACTTTCTTGAAAGTTGGTAGGTGTGTACAGAGCTGGCTCCCCCCCCCCCCCTTGTGACCAGGAAGTGGCTCCTCTCACTTTCCTCCTCTTAGGTAACACGTCCCCGGATCAAAAGGAGCCGACGCCTTTCATCATTGAGTGGATCCCAGACATCCTCCCCCTGTCCAAAATTGGCGAACTGAGGATCAAATTTGAGTACGGCCACTACAGGAATGGTCACCCTGCCAACTACCAGGAGCAGCGTCCTTCCCTGGAGCAGCAGGCCCTGGAGATCCTCACCTTCCCTTGAGCTCCTCACCTGTCTCTGCATGCAAAGCTGCACCGGCCGTTTCATGGCTGGCCAGCCGGCCTTTCCTGCTGCCTCCCAGCCACTGACCGGAAGAGCTGCTCTCTCATGTGTCCTCACCGCTGACCACGTTCTGTTCTCAAGGAGCTTCTCCCTCTGGCCTTTCTGGCCACTTCCCAGCCTTGCCGGACAGTGGAATTGGCCCTCCCTGAATCCCCAGCCAACCTAAGCGCCTCAGCTGTCTTTGATGCTTCCTTCCTCCCTGAGATGAGAGATGGCTGTCATTGCAGCAGCTCAAAGGGCCTGGATGCTACAATCTCTTTCCTGGCATATTTTACAGTATATATTTAAAATAAATTAAGTTAAGGCCATGGCAATGTTGCGAGATTAGTCAGGCATATAAAAGAAAGTGAATCCCTTGGCAACTGCTACAAGTTCAACAGGGGATGCCACAAGTATGTTTACCTTGAAGGCAGCCCCCCTGAGTCCCCCCTCAGACAACGGCCCCTGTGTGACAAAGAAGGCCCACTGGGTAGGCCGGGGCATGTCCCAGGGCAAGGAGCAGGGTGCCAAGCCCAGTCCACGCAGCTAAGCAACTCCACGAGGCAAAGTAGCCCACAAGACCAAGGCACAAAGCCCCGGGGAGTGTCAGCCAAGAGGCCATTGTTCCCGGCCAAGACTGGAAGCCCCCACAGCTCCTCCCCCCCTCCAGGTGTTCCCTGTGAGGAGGAGGAGGGGGACGACCTCATGAGTAGCCTTGCAGCCCCTCCATGCCCTGGGATGGACGGGGAGGCAGCTGTTCCTCCTCAGAGGGGATCTGCTGCCTCTCAGCCCCGCTGCCCGTCGGAAGCCAATTCTCCATGTCTGTGAGGGCAGGCAGCAGCTCTCCGCCCGCCCGGCCCCCGCCCCCCACGCCTGAGGGCCCTGGGACAGCCTCCGCAGCCCCTGGCCCCCAACCACGCCAAGGGAGACGGACTCCTCCGATGGGGCCACGGCAGGCAAGAAGGGCGGCAGAAGGTCAGAGATGCCCAGAGCCATTTTTCTGTTGGGACATCCAGAGCTCAAGACTAAGGAGCCTCAGTTGGCGTGAACCTTCCTGGCGTCCGTCTGGAGAGGCTGCAGCGAGAAGCGCCCAGCTGGGGCAGACGGCTGTGCCACGTGGAAGAGGAGCTTCTGACTTCCAGCTTGGCTGCAGCCCAGATGTGCCAAGAGTGGGCCCGCAGCTGCTTTCCCTAACTTTCTAACGTGCTGGGAAGATGCGAGTGAAACTGCTTCCGCTTGCTTAGAATAAATGGGGAGGCTGGTTCTGCCTTTCGTGGCTTGGCAGCCGGGAGGGAGAAGCCCCCGACCTCTGCGGAAAGGGCAGCAAAAGTCACTCTCCTGCCAGGCAGGATCTTTTAAGCGAGATCCACAGGTGCCTTTCTTGTGGCTTACACGAACAAACAGGTGGGAAACAATCCCAGACCCTCTTACTGCTGCACATCCAGGATGGGACAACTGAAATAAACGTAAGCTAAGATGAAGGTTCGCGTGCGAGCCAGTGTTTTGAAGGGTCTTCACGCAACACCTTGGATAGGAGGCACAAGCAGAGACCCTCCCCCCGGGACTCCTTTCCCCTGAAACCGGCTCCGGGCTGGCTGATTCCTCAGAGGGGAGCCGGTCTGCTCCTCTGCCCAGCTGGGGGCGCTCTAAGCCACCTTTCCAAGCCAAGTGGGGCCAAAACCAGGAAAGGAGAGGGGAGGAGGAGGAGGACCGGGATCTCCCATTCCCTGATGGTCTGAAGAAACCGGGAAGGGCTCCGGAGGCTTTTCTCAAGGGGAGGCTTGCCTGGCACAAGGACACTGCCCAGAAGATGCCACCAGTCTTAACGTTTGCACTGTTGAGGTAACCTGGCAAATGCAAAAAGGACACCATGAATTTTTGAAATCTGGATTTCCTGCCAGATTAGGAGGTTTCCTTCCCCCCCCCCCCCCCCATCCAGCCATGGCAGAGAAAACTATCATCCAGTAACATCCCATCCATACATTTTATCCTTTCACAGCCAATGTTTCACAGGCAGTCTTTCATCCCCTGCTGTCCATTCATCTTTATTAAGCATTAAAGAAAATATACTCCCTGGGGCAGAACTATCTCCAAAGCATTCAGTGTGGGGATATTCCACCCCATCTGACCAAAACCTGAAAGGAAAACATTTCTAACAAAATCTGGCACCAGGAAACAGCTGAGCCTCTGGGTCCAAGAAAGACGAGAGGGAATTGCTGACCAAGAGGCGAGGTAAAAGCCACTGCTGGGTTTCTTTCAGCTTTTCTTCTGGTCTGTACCAATTGTGCCCTTGTTTGACGTTGTAGACGTCTGCAGTAGGGGGCATGATGGCTCCGTGGTTAAGGACACTGAGATTGCCAGCTGGAGAGCTGACAGCCGGGATTCGAGACCCGAGCTCTGCACAATGGGGTGAGCACCGTTCCTTGCTCCAGCTCCTGCCCACCTGGCAGTTCAAAAGCCTGCAAATAAGTAGATTAATAGGCCTCCCTTTGGTGGGCAGGCGGCAGCGTTTTGGGCACCTTGGCATATAGTCATGCTGGCCACATGCCCTTGGAAATGGGCTTTGGACAACCTGACTCCCTCAGCCAAGAAACAGAGACAAGCACATGACATGTGCCTGACCTGACTGACAGGGAAACCTTTACCCATTTATATGATTAGGTTTCATGTAGTTTTATGTTTCTATACTGTAAGTCTCCCAGGGTTACCCTGTAGCACACGACGATACTTGCTCAAACCGATCCTACAACTGGATTGAGGAAGGGGAAGGAAACTGCCACTGGGATGGAAGCAACAGGAAGTAGTAATTTCCAAATCAGGGGAACTAATGTTTCTGCCCCGTTCTGTCCTGGGGAGACCCCCCTCAGGTATCCGGCTCTGAGGCAGAGAAGCGCAAGGCCAATGGCCGGAGCCTCTGGAACCAAAGCGGAAGAGGGGAGACCGAGGCCCCACCTGGCCTCAGAGCAAGGCAGCCTCAGGTGGGACTGAAGAGCCCTTCCCAAGCAGAATTGAGGGACAAGGCCTTTGATCCCAGGAAGACAGATCCCAGGGAAGGGCTGGGAGGGCGGATGGGAGGCCAAGCTCTTCAGGGCGCTTTAACAGGGATTGCAGTGGCCACGGATGGCCCCAAAGGCCCCAGGATTCTCTGACTCGGGAAGTTTCTGTATCACGAGAACAAAGCGAGCCGCTGCAGCAGCTTAGCTCTCCCCAGGAAGCAGGAAAGGGAGGCCACCAGGCCGACGTGGCCCTCCAGAGGTGGCCACTGCGGAGGGAGCTTGTTTCTGCCGGGGCTGGTGCTGGGAGCCATCCCCACCCTCCTTTGTGGGAGGCCACCTGAAGAGCAGAGGAAGTTTCAGCCTAAGGCCTGAAGGGGGTTTTCATCATTGGTTGCAAACTCCAAGCGAACAAGCCAGTCGTGGTGGCTACCCCCAAATATGAAGTGTGTCAATCTGACAGTCCAACCTGAAAGGTTGTCCGTCATTCAATTATACCCAGAGATAGAGATAATGCACTCTGTCCTTGTGTAAGTGCAGGTCATGCAAAAATAGCCTTCAGAAAGAGTTTTGTGTGCTTTTTCTTCCAGACCAACTTGGATGCTTAGCAAGTTCATCCCTGTCTGTCCCTCTCCCTCAGAGCAAGAGCGCTGCCTTTGTGCTCAGGTAATCAACTTTGTTTAGGCCTAGAGCTACAAATAAAAAATGTTAGATTGAAGCAGAGGCTATAGGTTGATTAACTATTCCACAATGGTAAATATATGCCCCAATAGGTTTCTAAAAGCCTCCACCAAGGCTTGGTTGCTAAATTCCTTGGAAAAGTGAGAAGCTGCCCAACTTTTTGCATCAGTTAAAAATATTACTCAGTTTTTCCTTGAGAAGAGTATGGTCAAAAGGAAGGAAATGATCAAAAGGAAGGAAATGAGATAAACAAAAGCAAAGCATTTCTTGCAATGGCTGTGATGTCACAAGATGGTTCTAGGACAACTTCCTCTGTCAATTACTGTTTCAATGCCTGGAATCGGCTTTCCTGTCACTGCAATCTATTTCTTCTTTGGGCCTTGCTGGTTTCAATTGTGCAAAAGAAATTAATGCAATCTATTCCGTTTGTTAATCCATCACAGGAAAAAGTGTAAGCCTGCATGGAGAAAGACAAGCACAGCCTTAAGAGGGAGGAGAAAATTAAATAAACGATGCATGAAGTAATTGGGGTATTCCTTCAAGGGCATTTCACAGGTTAACCTGCCTTCATCTCTTTGGAGTGGACCACAGGGAGAGATTTCATCCTTTGTTCACAGATCCGCCTTTAATTTGTGCAAAACAGTCGCAGAGAAGGGGGGGGGGTCAACCAAAGCACCCAGGGGGCAGGACAAGAAGCAATGGCGAAACTAATCAAGGTGAGAAGCAACCTGGACCCAGGTCGGGAAGGGCTGGATTGGGACGAGCTGGGGAACTCAGAGAGCCTAAGCCCGTCAGGGCAAGAACCAGAAGGAGGGGAGCACCTTCCCTACCCGCAAGAGCCATCCAAGGTGCTCCAGTTGCCATTAGCTTCCTCCTGGTGTTTGGAGTGGAAGAATGTTCTTCAGTTAGGAAGAATCAGCTGGTTTGGGCACCCGTCTCAACCCTGAGATCACACGGTCCTTGTGATCACAAAGCTGTTGAGTCACTGCCTGGAATTCCCTTGAAACGTGACTCTGGCTGCCTGCAGCTGCCCCCGGAGTTGGCGGGAGGCAGAGTTTCTCCGCTTGGCCCCTTTCAAAGGAGTGGCTTCCAACTCCCAGGCCCCGTGGCCAGCAGGCCAACCTTCAAGTTGCCAGCTCTGAGCAGCACCACTTTGGAGATGTAAGCTAGTTTGTGAAGCTCAGGTCCCCAGTCCCTGAGCTGGAAGGGACCTGGGAGGTCCTCCAGACCAACCCCTGCTCGAGGCAGGTGACCTTATGACCTGGACAACCTGTCCTGCAACAACCTCCAGGGATGGGGCTGTGAGGCAAGCCGGGTGAATCATTCCCCGTTGTCAGGAAATCACTTCTCATTCCTAGCTTCAGCCCTACCAACTCTCACGGTTCTGCTGTGAGTCTCACGATTTTTTGTCATGTCTCACAGTCTCACGACAAGGCTCCTCAATCTCACGCCAAATTTAAAACACTTTTTTTTTTATAACCACCGTTATATGGTGGTGAGGAGGGCCTGGAATCCCCTGGTTCAGCCAGCGGTTATTTCAGTCCGGTGGGTTCAATGACCGCTTGGAAGCAAAATCCCCACCTTCTCCCTCTCGGTGGCCGTGCCTCGATTTGCGCCAGAGCAGCAACTTAGTGAGACGGCTTTCCGCGATGAGAGTCTTGGCTCTCGCACTCCCTGTCAGCTGGCCTTTAGCGGCCCTTGCCTCAAGTAAAACGCGTGCGAAGTCGGGCGCCATTTTTCTCCCTGGATGGACGATGAGCCGCAACTTTTGCCCCGCCGCCTTTTCCCTCTGGGCTTCACTTCTGCTGTTCAGGGAAGTCGCGCCCAAAGCCCTGTCCTCCCAGAATCTTTTTGATGGTGAGCCTTGGTCTTGGCCCATCTTCGCAGGGCGTTGAGCTCGGCGGTTGATCGCCACCGTGTTGCTCCGAACGGGATAGCCTGACAGATCGAAGTTAATTGGGGGAGGGGTGTTTCTGTGCTGGGATCTACTCGAAAATAGTTATAATTTACCTGTTCCCAGCTCTTGGGGAAATGTCGGTAATTACGCCATCGTAACTGGAGTGGGAAGCTCAGAAATAAAACAAAGATTCGGGACTTTGGGTAATAATAGAAGAAAGAACGCTGAGGCCAAGGTTGTTTGTAGTTTACATACTAAATTATGTCTGATGCGTTATCAGTTCTAAAATTGGTCATAACTGAATGTAATTTGGGATTATTGTTTCGATTTTGTGCCTCATTTACCCATGTATTGAAACACGGGTAAAAGATCTTATATCTGATGGAATTAAGTTTGAATATTTATGTGGTATGTTTCACATGACCTTGAATCTCACTATTTTTTATAGAATCTCCAGATTTTTTTTCATGGGTCTCCAAATTTTCCTTTATCAGGGGTTGGCAGGTCTGTAGCTTGGATCTCTGTTTCACCACTTTCTGCACTTGGTCCTTTTCTGCCCTGTCCTCAGGGGCTTTGGAGCCTGAGCAGATCCCTTCTTCTCTGGGCCAGTCCCTCCAACAGCCAGAGAGGATGGTGGTGTCACCACTCATCCTTCTCTTCAGGCCAAACCTGCCTCCTCCATCCCTCAACCACCCACCCGCGGTTCAGACTCCAGGCCCTTCCCTTCCCTTCTTCTCCTCTGCCCCTTTGCTATCTGATGTGTAATTCTCCTCTCCCTTGTATTCCCTCCCTGGCTCCTTCAGTCGGAAACAGTGTGTCCTTCTTGCCAGGGCCTTGGGCCGGTTGTGGCCTCCAACTAGCGCACTTCAGATCACAGTGGTGGGCTCTACCTGCTGTCCAATACCTCCACGATGAGGCTTGGAGCAATGGAGCCGACCGTCCTGGAGAGCATCCTCATTGAGAAGCCGACCTGGCCAGCCAGAGGGGAGGCGTGCAGTGCTCCCCTGGCAGCAGCCCTGACAGCTTCTCCTGCGATGCAGGCCATTCAGGGCTCCTCTCCCCATAACTTGGCCCAGACCTGCCTAGTTCTTCTCTGCTTGCTCACAGGCTGACCTTACAGACGGAGTTTGGGGCAGGCGGGAGGGCAGAGACCAGGCACCAAGAAGAAGCCAGGCACCGTCTCTGCCCAGGAGATCAGCCAGTGAGTCAGGCGGCTGCAAGGACCCAGACGGAAACACAAGGCAGAGGAGGGGGCAGGCCGGGACAGGAGCTCCATGTCCCTGGGCAAAAAAGAGCCACGATGAGGCCTCCAGGCTCCATCCTCAGGGAGGGTCAGGGAGGGACGTGGAGGGCAAGCTGGGACACCTGAGGGAGATAAGGGGAATCTGCTGGAACAGCCCTTGGCGGCAGCGGTGGGGACTCTTTGTGCCTGGAGCCGATTCAGGACAAGTGTGTCTCACCTCCCGTCCCCTCCACCTCCACGGCTGGGCTCCAGGGCTGAGTGGCTACGGCTGGGGGGCCGGCTGCCCTTCAGGGAGGGGCCGGAGAAGCAGCAACTGCTGAGGCCCCCAGGCAAAGGAGGCTGTGCGGAGGGCCTGGCTGGGGCACATGAGTGGTGACTGCAGTCATGGGGTTAATCACCAAGGCCCATCAACTTTGGAGGGTTGTGGAGGAAGAAACCCCCCCCCCCCAGTGTTCTCCTGAGTGGAGGGGAGCAGCTCCGGTGCGGCCATGTGCAGCCAGTGCCTCTTGGCAAGAGACCCTGAGGGGAGCCCCAATTCCCTCCCCCCAAAGGAACCCAGGGCCACTTCCGCCCTGCCATTCCAGGGCAGAGAGCCGCCTCATCCGTGGGCTGGGCTGGCTGGAGGGACGTGGGTCAAGGCTTATAAATAAACAAGGGCAGGAAACCAAAACTCACTCCTCGTGTGTCATTGAGAGGAAACACCTTAGTGAATCATGGCTGGCTCAGGGCCTGGCAGGTCCTCCTCTCGAAGCAGAAAGGGAAAACAGGCGCAATGCCAGCTGCTACTGAGCACAACTGGCCAAACCAGCTGTCTCAGCTCTCCTAAATATTGACACCTGCTTGACAGGCCAGAGAGAAACATCATCTCCACGAAAGCCTGAAGCTGGGAATTTGGCTTTTCTCCTACAAGCCCCAGGATGATGGGCCAACTCTTCCCGCCTGCTCCTGCCAGGGCACAGGGCCCGGTCATTCGGGGAGGGGGGGAAGGTCATCCCAGCTTGATCGTTGCTATGGCTGATCCCTGAGATCGACATTTAGGAAATGAAGGCCTTGCCTCCATGTCAGCTCCTGTTCCTTTGGCCACTGTCCAGTGTCCTTGCTTGGCCGGAGCCCGGTTGAAGTCCTGGCCTCTCCGAGAGCAGCTCTTCACTCACCTGGCCTCCTCCTCAAAGGCTCCCGGCCCAGAGCTCAGGTGGCTGTGTGTACCTGGGTACCTTTGTGTTGATCACATCACAAAGAAAGCAAAACAGAAACCATCCCACTGGCCAAGGATCCCAGCAAATGCAACCACTGTATATAGTTCCTGCTCAGTTTGGGGGAGGGTGGTTGAAAACCCTTTGAAAGGATCATATCCCCTCCCCCCCACACACACACCTGGAGGAGAACCCCCCCAAAATAGCTGAAATGGCCAAGTGCATCTTCCAGGCCTTGAAATGATTTTGTGACCTCAACTGCTAAGAGTTGTTTCAGAGTTTTGGTTTTCCCAGAAACCCAAACTGGTGGGGGGACCTTCAGCATCAGCTCACAGGGCAGCTACACACAGGTAATATCACCTGGCTTCATTTCCTGCCTGAGATTAAAATCTCACCCCCACCCCCCAGGCCATCTTGGCTACGTGATTTTGGAACGTGACACTTGGTTGCTACACAAACAGGCATCACAACAGTGTGACTCACTTCCGGAACAAAACTGGCTGCAAGACCTCCTAGCTGCTGACTCGTTCCCTCCCCAGCTGTGGTACAGCTGCAGAGGACGCTCCAATATTTCCCTTCATCTCACCCGTCTTCTCCCTCTCTCTCCCCCCCCCCCCCCGTGTCTCTCTTCATAGGCGCAACGACGAACTCAACGCTCTGCCTGCAGGGAGGGAAGCCTCCAGAAGGCCAACGGGGACCCTTCCATCAATGATCTCGATGAGGGGCAGAAGGGGAACACATCATATTTACCGACAATGCCAAGCTGGGGGGAATAGCCAACAGCCCAAAGGACCCAGAAAATAGGGAACCTGGGCCTGTCCCTCAAAACACAGCTCAGTGGAGAGAAAAGCGAGATCTTGCTCTTAGGCAGAGAAAAAATACAATCTCTCAGCCTGGCTGGTAGCCCGGCTGGCACCCCCTCCCACCTGCCTTGCCTCAGGCGGCCGACCGGGGGCTGCCCCCCTCCCAGCGGCAGGGGAAGGGGGGTTCTCGAGGAAGGAGAGCAACGGGGGGGAGCCCATTGGGAGCCCCCGCAAAGCATCTGATCTCCGCCAATCGTCCTCAACCATCCCAGGGGCCATGGGGGGGGGGGGGAGGGGCGGGCCCGGGAGTTTGGAGGCGGGGTTGGGGTTGTCCCGGGGGTGGCTGTTTTTTTGGGGGGGGGGGGGGAATAAAGGGAAAACTTAAAAGAGCTTCATAATATACCTATATTTTCTGTAGTGTTTATAACTGCTTTACAAAGAGCAAAACCAAGAAAAACTTTACAAAAATACATATTCTAATAAAATACCTTAAATCAAACTATATATAAATTTATTTTGAAAATACAATTCAATTTCTACACTTTTCACATGAATAGCACCGTTTGTATGGCAAAAGGAAATGACCCAAAGGAAGGATAAAAGTGAGGTTTTGAAAAATAAACACATCTAAAGGCCTGCTTTCTGAAATAAAAGCCGTGGGACCCCACGATGTTTCTGCCCAACCATCAGTCCCCTCAGAGCCTGGTTAACAGCAATGCTCATGCCCGCTGAGTCAGGGGGCCACAACTCCCTTCTGGCCGCCCCCCCCCCCCCGCTTTTGACACCAGAGGGGGGCTTCCATTCTACACTTGTGGCTTTCACCTTGGCTATGTGTCCCCCCACCTGTCAGACAGGCCTGATTGATTGGGTGCCATCAAGTCGTTTGGTCGATTTCCTCAAGTCTTCTAATGTAACTGAGTCCACCTCCCCCTTCCCTTCCCTCCCTCCCTCCCTCCTGCCTACCTTCCCAACATCACAGCCTTCTCCGGATAGCTGGGTCTTCAAAGAAAGTAGGAAAATCTGAACCCAACTCAGCCCTTTGCACATTGGGAATACACCGTCCAAAGGAGCGCCTGCGTGTGTCTGTGCAGGATGCAAACTGGAGTGATCTTCTGGGCTTAGTTATATTTTGCAGAACGAAGCTTCTCCCAACTCTCTCGGAGTTGAACCCCCTTGTGCCGTGGCCATCTCAAACTGGAACTGCCTTCCTTGAACTGGTTTCCCAGGGTCCTCGCAGCCTCTTGGCTTCGGCTGGCTTCTTCCATGCAGGAACATTCCTGTCCAGGGCCGGCAGTCTGCAAGCAATGGGCTGGACCAGCAGAGACCCTCCGGGAGGACAGTCAACCTGCCAGCTCAGAAACACCTGCTTGCTGCAGCAAAGCTCAGCAGGGCCTTGGTGAGTCTAATCCATGCAGCAAGGCCACCGTTTGGCGATTCTACGGGGCATAAAAAGGGTAAAGGCAGACAGTTTTCTCTGCTCACTTGGGCCCAGCTCCAGGGCCGGTGCTCATCTGCATTTCATGGCCAAGGGAGACAGCATTACAGTTGTGTTGGAAGTAAAAACCCACCCTTCCTCTCCTAGGAAAATAAAATATCTCAGGAAATATTAAAAAGCAGAATATTTCCCCTAAAAAGATAAGCAGAAGCTCACCTCCACCTTTGTTAAATGGGTGGCCCATTAAGGCCTGGGCTGGAGTGTTCTACATTACAAAGGCCTCTGCCCATCTCACCACCTGACACCTGGGAAGATCCCATCAGCCAGCCCTCAGCTGAAGCCATGTGGTCCAGGCAAAGCCTACCAGGTTAGCTGAGACCCCACCCCTGGGAGTCTGACAGGCAATGGGATGCAGGAACAGGAGACGCTAAGTTGGGGTCCAACAGGGGTTAGAAAACAAAGGGTCTCTCAGCATCTCAGCCCTTTTGCCTTCTTTCTTCAGTCAAGGCAGCTGGTCCTGTCCACCATCAAGCCATCTTTCCAAGCCGCCACCATGTTTCCAGTGTCTTTCACCCCCACTTGGAACTGAACCCAGAAGGATCTTTCTTCCAACAGTTGTACAGCATGACTATAGGCTGAAGCTCCCAGGACACTCTTAACTTTCCACCAAGTGGTACCCAAGCGTCGACTTACACTTGCATGCTTTCAAACTGGTAGATGGGCAGGAACGAGAGCTCCCCCCGTTGCATGGATCTCTGGCCTCGAACCCGTTTTCCAGATCCACCACACCCCTACATACATAATCCACGAAGCGCATCTCTTCCCCAAAATACAAGAAGTCCCAAAGTGTTTGACAACCTTATCGGGAAGTGTGGAACCCTCATGCCCTGCAAGAAACGGGGAGAGGCATGGGGGCCCCGCCGGTTTTTTCCTTGCTGATGCTTCCTCCACCAGGTTGCATCTTCAATTGAGTCCTTTGGGGAAGGCCCTGGTCCCTGGCATTCTGCCAGGCAGGAAAGGGAGTCAGCCTTGCCGAGTTCCAGGAATGGGCCACCTGCAGCTGCTCTTGCTAACCACGGCTGTCTCCAGAGAAATCTCCACAGTGCCGTGCAGGAGGGCCCCAGTCTCCCCCCACAAAGCGAAGCCCGTGGCTTGCAGTGGCCTGCTTCATTTTGCACATGTCTCTGGCTCAGGGAGACGAGCATTGCTCAAAGGGGAAACTCTAAGGGAAACCAAAAACTCCCTGCACAAGCAGGCTCTTTGTATCTGGGATGTTCGGCTTCAGCTTCTGCAATGGAGAAATGGCCGACTTGCCAACATGCAAGACTCTGGGCAAGGATCCAGGTCTCACAGCTGCCTCTGGAACAGGAGGGGAGGCCGGCCCAGGCTGCAGCCGTGGAAGGAGCTGCGGGTGGCACAAGCGGAGGGAGAGCAGTCGAGCCGAGTGAGCGCTGCGTCTCCCTGTGTTCAGGACAGAAAGGTCCCCCTCCACCCATCGCTGCCCATCAGAGCTCTGCCTGCTCCCTGGCCCAGCCGGAACCTCTGCTCAGCAGCTAGAATTCAGCCCTGATGGCCCCCCTCCCTGGACTCTGCCTGCCCAGCACTCTGGGCTGGGCCAGCAGCCTCCAATCAGTCTGGCCACCCTTTGGGCCCAGGACGAAGGCAGGTAGCCTCTGGTTTCTCAAAGGATCCCCGGATGACCACGGCTCAAAGTTGCCAGAAGCTGGACCTCATATCAATGTGATCTATTCCTATTAAGATTTGCTTTGTAAATGAGAACCGCAGGCTTTCAGGGCGAGCCTGGAAGGGCAAAGGCAGCCCCCCGCCCCATCTCCAGAAGCCATGCAAAGGAAGGAGGGTCACATTTAGAGCAGAATTCGGCTGGGTGGGGGAGAGGCTAAATCAGCCACTGCTCTTGGGTTCTCCCCTGGCATCACCAGGTGCTCGCCTGGGGCAGACCTCCCCTCTCTCCCTCAGAGCGCCCCAGCCCCTTCTGTCTCCATCTTAGCTTGGGGTCCTCCTCTTTTGAGAGGGTCGCCCAGAGAGACCCCCCCACACGTGCAAGAAAACAAGGAAGGAAATGGAGAAGCAGAGAGGCAGGGGAGGAGGGGGAGATTCTCCAGCTCCTCCGACTGGCCGGCTGGGCAGTCCAGGCTGCATTTCCTCCCCACAGCAAGCTGGTTCCTGATGGCTCTGGGTCACCCCTTGGACTCTAACCAATGTTCCCTGGGTGTGCCTTGCTTCCCTGCCCACTGAGCAGGAGGCCTGGGAGGGCTGGGCAGCACTGGGGGCCGTCAGCCGGTAGGACCGGATCATTCTACTCACAGGTAATGCAGGGCACCACCCCAAACCAAACAAGCATCCTACATTAATTTTTCATTCCTCTGCAAGCACCTCAGATTTCCAGTAGGTAGGGCCATATTATATTTATCTAGTGCCTCCCATGTGTATTCACACCTAAGAACAGGTTTGTCCACTTTCTTCCCCAAGGAGCTCACCATCCAAAAATAGAGCAGGAAAATAAAAAGGGGAAGATGTGAAACAAAACATTTGTGGGGAAGGATACCAAAATAAGACTCCGACTATCAACCTAGGAACAGGTTCCTGGCGATCCCACTATAGTGAGGGTTTTTGTCTGCAGCGCTTCATCCCCACGTTCAGTGCTATCATGAAAACCACGCCTGTTTTTGTGAGGAATCTGCTCTGAGGGTTCGACTGGGGAGCAGGGGGTTCCCTCTCACGCAAGGCAACTGGGGTGGGGAGGCCCCGGTCAGGGAGCTGGGCGGAGGGAGGGCGTTTTCCCCAGATACAAGAGCTTTTCTGTGTTGAGCATCCAGTTAGGTATAAATCAAGATCATGGGCAGCAGGCAGACCATGGTTGATTTTAACTTTAGTTTTTTATGGCTTAGCATATTGTGCAAATGCAAGGATATTTTAATGGCCTTATAGAAATGCAGAAAAACGTTTCCCCGGGCATCAAGCAGCGGCACCCGGAGCCCTTTTGTTGGACTGGGCGCTCCGTCTATGCCGCCCGTGCAGTCCGGACTCCTACCTGGCCGAATGAAGGTGGGCTTGGATTTGAAATGAAGCTTTCTCAGTAGCCATGCTTGGGGTGGGGATTTCATGCGGCCCATGAGGCCTCCCAAAGTGATCGATTCGGCAGTTGTAGCGGAAGGACAAGGCAGGGAGGAATTCTTCTCTCGGATGCCTTATCCTAGCCAGAACAGAGATTACCAACTGTTCATCCCTTCAAGGGATCCGACAAAGGATCTTCTGGGGATTTTCCAGTGGATATGCACGTTCAAATGGAGACCAAAGAAACTGGACTGAAAACTCATGGACTGGATGACGGCGCTCGTGCACGTTCTCCTTTGGGCCCTGCAGTCCAGGGGCTGGCGCTTCTCAGGGGCCTTCAGGGCATCTTGGATCATGGCCCAGTGGGAAAGAAGCTGAAACAAACCTTGGAGGCACACTGGCTGAATTTTTTCACACTCTTGATAATGAAATTAACACTAACCAATAGTGCTGAATGATAATCAAATAGACCAGGATGGCACAACATGCCCATTTACAAAAAACTAGCTAAGCTTAGAGAGTCATCATAAAGTATGACTTAAATTGACCAAAGTATGCTGAATAATAGCATTGGGAAAGATCTTGGAGGTCTCAGACCCTATGCCATTCCAGACAAATATTTGTTTAATCTCTTTTTGAAAACAGTGTTGCAGCACCCACAACTTCCAGAGGCAATCCAATGATTGTTGCTGCTTTCAGAAAATTTCTCCTTATTAGTCAGCTCTCTCTTCAATAATATTTCACTCATTACTTCTTGTCCTGCCCTTTGCTGCTTTGGAGGATAGTTGCCTCCCCCTGCTCACTGCAAAAACCTCTCAAGTCGTGGAAGATTGACATCATATAGTCCCTTGTCTTCCTCCTCATTAGGCCGGTCGTGTCCCAGTTCTCTCAACGGTTCGTTGTCGCTTTCGCCTCTGTGCCCTTCATCATCTTCTCTGCCCTTCCAGGCTCTCATGATCTTCGTTGCCTCGTGCTGACCAGAACTGGACCCCGTGTTCCAAGCGAGGTCTCCCTGGTGCAACACAAAGTGGCACCGTGGCTACTTGTGACCCTGATGGTGCTGTTCTCCGGTTGATGCAGCCTAGGCTTGCACTGGCTTTCTTGGCAGCTGCAGCGCACGGCTGGCTCCTACGTAAGTGGGGATCCACTCGAAGAACCAGATGCCGCCTCTCAGAGTTGCTACTCCAGAACCTCCCGAAAAGAAGTGGGCCCTCACCCGTGCAAGCTGGGACTCCCAGGGAGGGCTGATCACCCCCAGCAGCACAGGCCCTTCTTGTCTGCAGGAGTGGGCTCAACTCCCGGACCCCTCCCTCTGGCAAGGCCGCCCCACAAACTGGGGGTGGGGAGTCCTGCAGGAACTGGGAGGAGTGGGCTCCCCTATCCAACAGTGATGCTCTGTACGGATCAGGTCTGGGGCCTGTGACTTGCTCCAGACAAATTGTAACTATGACTCTGAAAGAGTTTAATAACAGGAATAATTTCAAAATAAATGAGTAAAACCACTTTTCAAGCAAAACATCAATGCTAGAACAATTTTAATAATGAAATAATTTATTTTCTAACAGTTGAACAAGACAGAAGTATACATATACACAGCAAGGTTGTCTAAAACATGTAATTTCTAAAAAGGCATGTGCTAACCGTGATAAAAAGCACCATTATATGGTCTTGACACAGGATTTGTAATGACGTGGTATTTACATTTGGAAACTGAATCCTCACCCCCCTCCCTCCCCCTTTGCTGCTCCCTCTTAGGCTGTGTTATAATTTGGAAGACTCCAGAACCAAATCAAAAGTTCAGAATTGCAAGTGTTGTTCAGAGCACCTGTGCGACAACACAGGCGAATAGAGAAGAACAGCACAAAACTAAAGCCAGAGATGCCTCACACAAGTCAAATTTGGGGCATGTCAGGAGGGGAGAGCAGATGGCAGCCAGAGAGAAAGAGACTTTTTAAGTGTCCTTCACAGTTAAATAATAAAGAGGTTTGCTAAAATAATCTTGATACATACATTTTGTAGCATTAAAAGAAATTTCTTCTCCTCAATAATTTGGGATAACTATTATTTAAAATAAAAGCATCATTGATTCATAGTTGTACAATGAAGTTCAGGTAATCATAAAAAGAAAAAAGCCACTTGGGTTAACAGGAAGGGGGGGGGGGGAAATCCAAGGATACAACTTACTATTTTTTACTGGGGAGCAAATGCATAACTAGGTATGTAAAAGCAGTGTTCGTCCCAATACAGTTAAGTGTCAAAACCTGAATTTGGAACCAAGGGGGGCAAAAGGACTCCATGAGTCCCACTATATTGCTGTACATCAGATGCCAAAACTGAATTAGGCAGTGAGCACTTAAAAAATACCCCCTCCCCCACTTCATCCCTCCCAGGGAACACAACAGGGTCTCTCCTCCGGGCTGTGTTTGCAGAAATGGAGTCCTAAAGAGAAGCAAGAGAGACCCGGGAACCTGGCAAGAGAGAAGGGCCCATGGCGGGAACAAAGTGCTAAAATGGCAGTTGGCAGTGCACACCCTGCTAATGCCCAGAGCTCTGCAACCTTGTTTGTGGCACCTCATTACACATTTCAAATAAGTGCTTTGAATTTGAATCAAAAACAGGTATTCACACAAACCCTGGAAAAACAGTTCACAAGATGTGTCTATCAGCACCTTGAAAGCTCGGCTTTGTTAGAAAAATACACAGTAATAAAATTTCTGGGTGTTCAACACTCAGGAAAAGATTCACCAGGTAAAGACAATACTTTTGGGATATTTCAGATTGTCACCCTGACAGCCATGTTTATTTTGGATGAATAAGAGCACAAATTCTCAACTTCCATTTCCAACCAAGTATCCCCTGGATTTGCTGTCTTCAAAAAAGTTGCTCAGTGCCGCAGTGTTTAGTGTGGTATTTTAAGCACACCCACACAAACGTCCAGCTGTAAACACAGATAGAGAAACGCAGCTCCCCATGAATGATCTACAAAATTGATTTTCTGCAGCTTATCACATAATAATGAATGCTGGTGGATCAGTGAATAGGGCGGAAAGGCTGGCCACACCGGAATGCTGCCTTGGCGGCCCAGCCTCCACCTTAACGGGACAGCCCGGCAAGCCAGCCGGCGTAGGAAGCTCCGGCTCCTCTCCCTCCACAAGGCAACTGGCGTGGCCGTTCACCCAGGGCTACACCGCTACCGAGAAACGTGGCCCAGGGCTACACAACCCTCCGGAGCGCTTGGGCAGGGTTCAGGCAGTGGGGCAACTGTCTCAGGGATGGATCGAAGGGCAGCCCTCCTCCCCAAGACCCCGGGAGGGGCCCTCAAAGCCTCTCGGATAAATTCATCTATTCATTTAGATGTTTTTGAAACATCAGAGATAGCTGCAATCTAGCTTCTGAAATTAGTGCATCATCCTTTATGGAGTTGTAATTATTTTCTGTACCAACCACATTTTGAAAGGACCACATCCAGAAAGTGCAAAGCTCAATTACTGGTTTGCAATAAGGACAACAAAACGAAACTCCAAAGTACTTACTAAAGAAGAGAGTGGTTGCACCCTCCAAAATCTACTTTCTCAAATGCACTATGGACATATCCACCACTTCCATTTATTCAGAGGGGGAGCCCTCCTGGTCAGGAAAGGTCTGAAGTAAACTGTGCCCAGTAACTCACGAAAGGCACCACAATAATTAAAAAGAAGAAGAAAAACGTAAGTTTGGTTATTTCTAAAAAAAAACATGCTAAGTTTACCCTTTCAAATACCTTCCAAATCAAAGGCTACTTTGAACTCTAAGATGACAACATGGAGTTGAATGTGAGAGGCAATTTTATGCAACTCATGAACAAACTCAAAGGCCTCTGGCAAGGAACCTGTCCAAATCAAGGGGGTGCAAACTGCAGGCTCAGTCTCCCTGGAGGGTTTTCCGCAGGGACTCCTAGATGCCAGCCAGCTGCGAGACTGACGCAGGAGGAAAGTCTCCAGCAAGGAAGTGGTCAGTGCAGGTCAGCTGACCACTGAGGATTCCAGCTCTTGTTTCGAGGAAGCTCCAAGACATTGATATGGAGCTCTTTAGCCATCCGCGAGCACCACTTCCCATCTCAAAAACCAGCTTTCTTCAAATAAAATCCACTTCCACATTATTTGCTTGAGCATCTGGTAGTGGATAGAAGCAAACACAATACATAGTAAAGCGCAACTTGGCACATAGCCCTTTGAGAGTGAAGTGACAGGAAGTTGGCTGGACTAGAGCCGGCCTGTAGGTGCTGGGGAAGAACTAGCCGCATACAAAGAATCCTTGTGAAAAGTCACCGGCAGCCCATAAACTGGGCAGCTCAAAGCAAAAAGGAGGAGAGGAAGGTTCATTAGACCTTGACATACAAAGTTTCCTAATCATCTATAAAAGCACAAAAGAAGAGTACATCAGGTTGATATAAAAATGAATAAATACTATTTATAGACCACATTATGTACACTTGCATGTGCTCTACTCAGCTTAAATGAAAAGCGCTGCAGATGTCAGGCATGCAGAGACAGAGCAAAAAGGGGGCAGAGAAGCAGCAGCCCAACATCCAACATCCAAACCAAAACCACACACAGCACGTTGGGTGGCCTCCCAAAGAATGACATTGGGTAAAAGAAGTGCTAGAATGCCAAGAGGGCAGCCATGGAAGTCCTCAGAGGAAGTCTCCTCAGCCATTCATGGAAAGCTAGCGCAGCTAACTTTGTCACTCAGTTATTGCTGAATTCTTAAGGAAACAGGTCGGACTAGTACCAAGTGTACAAACGAGGCATCATAATTCATTTGTGCTAAAGGGGTTGAGATCAGCTTTGTTCATCTCTCTGAGGTAGAAAAAATTGTCCCAGAGACAAAAAGCAAGACTCAGCAGCCCGGAGAGCTGCTAGCAACGAAAGGAACACGCAGCTCTCAATGCAAAGACGACATAATCAAGACTGCCCAAGTGTCGTATTTGGTCATCTGATGTGAAAATATTGAGATCCTACCAGGAGAGGCAGCTCAAAGAGGAAACCGTCCCCAACTCCTATTTAGAGCCTCCAGTATAATTCCACTCGGCCGGCCCTTCTTCTGCCAAACTTAGTCTCTTAGATACCTTTCTCAATCCTATTCCCAACCTCAGGGTTGGCTACTTTATTACTATAAGGACTTGGGACTTTTCAGAACAATTTTTTAACAGTGACTGGAAAGATTCCCTGCACAATTCCCTAACCAGCACATGTTCTTCCAAGCCTGTTGTATCATTTGCAACTTCTGCCGGCTGCTGGGATACAATGAATGTCAAAAAAAGTAGGGTGCCTTTGACAGTGGCCGTGCCTGACGACTAGTCTGGCTTTATGTACATCACCCTTGGCCCTCCTACCTTCACCCAGAATATTAATTGCAGCACAGGCCCAAAACACGTATGTGGCTGTTACCGCAGCAATATTCCGGGTGCTGCTAAGAATTCTGGCTGGAATGTTCAGTCTCACAGAGATGATTTTACGGTTAGAAAAGAGAAGCTAGTGGACGCCATCAGAAGTGTGCGCCAGGGAGGAACTTGTAACCCACAACACTATGCACTGTTTTCAGACTTAGGCAAAGCAGATTTGGGTGAAGTTGATGGTACACGAAGTTTACGTGCAAGAGAATTGTGGAGCGGCCCCACATACTACCTAGCGAAATCCAAGAAGGAAAGAGCAGTGGGCAGGGCAAGGGAGGGGAGGCTACTGGCTCCTTATAGGCTGAGGCAGGCCTTAAGATGGTTCTGTGGCTTTATTCTCTGGATGCCAGCGCTCGAATAACCCTCGTCACTGCAGACGCTCTGCAAGCTGCCCCTCTCGTCAGAATCGCTCGGGGGGCTGCTGCTGCCGCTGCTGCTGCTCCAGTCGAGGTCCCCGGTGAGATAGTCGGTGCTCTCCACGTCCACGTCAATTTCTTCTGCAACAGAAAGCTACGTCAGCCAGCCCAGGGGGCCTCTGGGAAGGGGGGGGGGGCTGGTTTGGGAACGCGAAATGTAAGCTAGCCAGCAAACCCAGAAGAGCTTTTTGGCCCAGCAATTCATGCTGGAACTTGGAAGCGCGCACACGAGCGCCCATCAGCGCTTCCTCCTCACCTCTGTCTGAATCTGACCGTTCGGAGGACACGGTGGACCCCAGGCTGTCCATCCGTATGCGTTCGATGCCCAGTTTCTCCAGCTGCCTTTTCAGATGCCGCTGTTCTCGCTGCAACTGATCTATTTGGTGTATTGCTTTCCTGTCATAATCTTCAAGTTTCTGTGGGAGGAAAGGGGCAAGGGTGGGTCCCCGGACACGCAAGCCAGCCGCTTTCCTCAGAGGGTGGAGCTATTCGAGGGCAGCTAAGCTGCTTTTAGCCACCGTCTCTTCCTCTCTTGCCATCTCAGCTACGGTTCTTTTCACACCTTTTGAAGGACCCTGTGAGCTGGAATCTTTTGCCTCAGCCTGTCATGATCGACTTAAAAAGGTGTTCCGGGGCTTAAAGTCTGACTGAGTTCATCCAATGAGATATTAATGCTGATTGAAATGTCAAACAAAACATTTTTATTTTTTTCTCCAGGAGAAGCGTGACAGCTTTAACTCACCTTTATGTGCAATTTTGCTTTTGTAAGTAAACTCAGTGTAGTATGTCTACTGGACTCTGGCCCGAGAGGCACCATCCCTTTAAGCTTCTCCAGACACAATCGCAGATGGGCACGCCTGTCAATGAAATATTGGTCACTGATAAAACAGTTTATTCAGCAATCCTGAATTCGGTAAAATGAGGATCCAGACGGTTGGGGGGCATAAGGCTGACTCTATCAACTGCTTAGAGAGGGCTGTGCAGCACCATGAAGTGGTATGCAAATGCTAGGCTATTGCTCATAGGGGGTCTGCCTTGACAAGGCTTACACACTGAATCACTTTTAACATTTGAAAGGTTGAAGTTAAAAGTGGTTCAATGTTTCAGTATGCTTTCTACAAATTTATTGAACTCACACGCCGCCCATCTTCCCTAGAGATGACTCTAAGTGGCTTACAATCAATAAAAGCAACAATATGAGAGAAAACAATCAATAGCAACAGTAAAATTGGTTAAAAATTGACAAAGATGGGATGGAAGGGAACAAACTGCACACAGGGTGGACGGGGGCTCGTCTTATTCCATTGAGGATGTTCCTTTACCTCATTTTTGAAGGCTGCTATTCAAATCAACTTTGCCTCTGTTCTTCTAGGTAAGTTAACTAGTAGTTTAGCCAAGCTGTTATAATTGCCAAAGCCACTTCAGAATTCCACCTAGGTATTTATTTATAAAATGTATATGCTGCCCATCTCACTATCAAGTGACACTGGTGGAACAACATCAAGATGCACCAATTTTAAATACTAAATATTAAAAGACAAGAGGGAAGTGTAAATTCTTTCATGTCAAGTTATTTTACTTAAACACGAACAGCAGTACAAGTTTTCAAACCTAAAATAATAGCCTGCCATTGTTTCGAATTCTGGATTACATTGTAATGTTTATAAAACTTTCTTGTAATTTGGAGAATACTTTGGAACTCCATAATCTAGGATTAAATTAGCCAAGTGGCTTATTCACATTGGAAAGCAATCTGAAATAAGATTTAAGAAGTATCCTAAAGAGAGGCAGATGTCACACCTCCAGAACCTCTAACAGGGGCAGGCATGGATATTGTCTCCATGCTGTTCATGTGACACCAATCCTGCAGGCATCCTTTCTTTTAAAAGTCATAAGAAACACACAGAGCATCTCATGGGGGCATCAGGTTTCAAGAACATCCACATTAAATTTTGTTAATTGAAGAATGTTCTTTCTGCGCCAACTCAGGTAGCTCAAACTGCCCAAGGAGCTGCTGATCCAGTTCTACAGAGGAATGAGTGAGTCTGCTGTCATCTGCACCTCTATCGCTGTCTGGTTTGGCTCTGCAACCCAACAGGACAGACACAGACTTCAGAGGGTAATTAGGACTGCAGAAAAAACAATTGCTACCCATCTGCCTTCCATGGAGGGCCTGTATCCTGCACGAGTCAAAAAGAGGGCTGGGAAAATATCTGCTGATCCTTCACATCCCGGACACAAACTGTTTCAACTCCCACCCTCAAAACGACGCTATACAGCCCTGCACACCAGAACAACCAGACACAAGGACAGTTTTCCCCCAAAAGTCACCACTCTGCTAAACAAATAATTCCCTCAACACTGTCCAACTATTAACAAAGTCTGCATTACTATTAATCTTCTCGTCACTCCTTATCACCCCTCCCCTCCCACTTGTGACTGTATGACTGTAACTTTGTCGCTTGTCTCCTTACAATTTATGTGGACTGTCTCCTAGTATGGTTTGATTGTTGATTGTTCCCCATGACTATCATTAAGTGTTGTACCTGATGATTCTTGACTCTTGACAAATGTATCTTTTCTTTGATGGACACTGAGAGCATTTGCACCAAAGACAAATTCCTTGTGTGTCCAATCACACTTGGCCAGTAAAGAATTCTGTTCTGTTCTGTTCTGTTCTATTCTATTCTACTCTATTTCTATCCTATCCTATCCGACCCCATCCCATCCCATCCCATCCTATGTTAAACACTCCTGACAAAAGAAGAACCCATGCATCTGTAAATGCGTTAAAAATGCACAGGTTATTTCAATTCTTACTGTTTCTAAGGGAGAAAATGAGGAACTGAATTTGAGAGCCGGTTGCATGACTTTGAAGTGAAGTTCAGAAGTTATTCTACTGGGTCATGATTTTACTATTTAAATAATGGGTTTTACTTAATGTAATTAATAAATGTTCAGATAAGTTTACTAATCCCTAATGAAGATCACTTCTATAAAAAGTGCTTTATAATTTGTACTTTATTACATATTTAACTGAGCAAGCAGAAGTAGTTTTATTTTTAAATTAGAAAATTTTATTAACAAAATCCCTAAAACTGATTCTTCAAACATAAAATTGGACCCATCCATGAAATGTTTGTTAGAATGGAAAGTGGGCTGCCAATCATGAAATAAACCTATAATTAAAAGTTGAAGATACAGCTCAAGCTAATATTAATAGTTGGTTTCGTTAGCCTTAAAGGTTGTGCCATAAATTCAAACATGTCCTCTCACTATGATTTCATTTTTGTATTAAAAACAAAATGAATTCCAAAAGGATTTTAAATGAAACTTTCCAAAGAAAAAGAAACGCAAGCTGGATGAAAACTGAGTCCATCTAATATTCTGTTTCCCCAGTAATCAGTCCAGCCAGGAAGCCCACAAGCCGCATCCCACGTCTTATTCTCCAGGCAGAGGCACTGAAAGAGACACCACCAACAATGTCACAGGGCCTCATGAGTAGCAACGAAGGGCAGGGCGGCAGCTCTTAAGCTTTATCCTCCACCAGTCCAAATTGCTCAGGATTTCCTGTTTTATTTTCAGTATCATCTGCAAAATTGGTTTTTATACCAACTTATTTCTAAGTGCTTAATAGTTTGAAAAAAAGATCCAGGAAAAGCACATTCCAGTCAATATACACGACGAATATTAATAACATCCTGGATTCAAAGAATTTTAGTAGAAGTGTATGAGTTTGCATTTGTGGTTAAGTGCTAAATAAATATCCACTACCCAGCTGCCCTAAAGTTATATTCTTATCTAGCAATCCAAGAAAAATATGCAAGTAATCTTTAACAAACACATTCAGATGAGAAACTAATGTCATAGGCTGAAAGTCTTAAATTTAACTTTAGATTCCATTTGTGTCAACCAACACAGAGGAACAATTTTATATAGAAATGCTAAAGGCTGGTTTGCAACAGTCAACTTGGCTCTCTTCCTGAAGAGCCACACTCCAGACTGTTTTAATATGTGAACAAGTGTCAGTTTCTTTGAGTAGCAAGAATAGTCAAACCACAAACTCTTTCCTATGGTGAGGGATGCAGTAGGTCAGCTGGAAGCGCATACTGAAATTCTGACATGTCACTTCAGCAAAGAATAGATCATGGCTCGAATTAATTGCTACTAGCTCCTTCTCTTCTCTTAATACTGTCAGAACAGTAAAAACTGAAATAATTTGGTTCCACTGTTTCTGTTTCCAGTGACAGAACATGCAGCATAAATGGCCCCTTTAAAAAGAAGTAACAGTCAATACTGCAAAGGATTAAGACCCCAGACATAAACATTTGTCAATTCTACTGAATAGAGATCAGTCAGAAAAACTAGATTTGCACTGTTGTAATTTGCTTCAACAAAGTATGCTATAATTTAAGGATGCTTTTACAATTTAAATATAAACTGTTTCTGAATGCTTACCTATTCTTCTCCATTTCATTATGTGTGGATCTTAAAGAGAAAAAAGAGGATCAATTAATTAGCAACTATGGAATAAACATGCATTGATAAAAACTAACTATAACACAGTAATTTCTACCAAATTGCCACTGCTAATATTTATCTATATCTTGACATAAGGAGTTCGTGATGACCCTTTTCTCTCCCTTATTTCCTGATAAGAATCACGAGATAAGGTAGGTGGGCTGAGGGAGAAAGACCCAATTATCTACCAAGAGCAAGAATCACACTGGTGGCTAATCCCATTTTTAAAGAAATTGTCGTCTTATTGCTCCTACAAAATTTTATAACTGTGAAGGATTACATTGGTTATTCCAGCTATATTACACCCCCCCCCCCCATTTACAAATAGGATAAACTTAACAAGACTTGTAGTATCTATATTTACAATATTTCAAATGACAAATTAAGCACAGACTCTTCTTAGATTGTCGTAGGACTGAACCAATCTATAGCCTCCCAATATTAATTGAAAATCCATCTCATGAACATTTAAACCATTTTTCCTTCAATTACTTTTGCTAATTGCTATTATTAATAAAGATATGCTACTAACGTATAACTGGAACAGACTGCAGAAATTACCTCACTGCACTAAATGCCTCTCAAGATTTTATCTGTGCTGCTGCTGAATGGGGGCTGAGTAATTATGTAGAAAGACATTTTCTTAAGGCCAGCTGAACAACTCCCTGAATTTCCTAAGGTCCCTGAGGAAGAGAGGCAACCTGTTCTCCATCATGCCTGGTCATTGGCTGTGCTGGTAGGAATTTTGACTTCTCCCAACATATTCAAAACAGCAGACAAACACCAAGACTGTTTCTAGTTTTGTACAATAGTATTTTACCTTGTATGAAGTTACTAATTTTGTAATTGGTTAAGGCTCTTGTACTATTAACATAGCCCATAAGTGGAAAAGTAGGAATAACTCTGAAGGCAAATAAGGCCACTGAACTACACAGTAGCAGTAAATTAGACATTGGCAACGTTGGTTTACATGACACTAAATTGGGCCAAAAATTGATCCGAATGGTTTGGAGTTTGGACTCTGGCACCAACTCTGCCCTTTGTCCTAAGGAGCGGATCTGAGATTTGTTGAGAACAATTGGGTTTTATTAGCCTCAATTTAATTCACCCAACAAGAGCCCTGGACACAGGATAGAAAACGCCAAAGATGGACCACAATTGCAAGCCTTTCTTTTCCGGAAAATCTCCCCATTTCCAATGCCTCAATGAGGTATAGATTTCCTCCTGAAGCGGCTTTCAGGGTTGACTGGAAAGGAGGGTGCCAGCGCGCTGAGAAAGAGGAGACTCCCAAGGAGCCAAACGTGAAATGACGCCTGTAATCATGGCTGATTCGTTCCCAACGGAGACCGGTGACCTGAAGATCGTGAAGGGCCTGCCTGAAACGGGGTCTCCGGAATCCCCAAGCCCCACCCTGGGGAAGACCGGAGGCCGCCTCATCCCGGCCTGACTGGAGGGAAGCCGCCCCGCTTGGTAGGCAGCGAAGGGGGGGAAAGAGAACGAGAAAGAGGCCTCGGATGTCGGGGGCTCCGAGGACAGAGAGCCCGGGGGACCAAGCGTGTGAAGGGGCCCGGCCACAACAGGGAGGCCTCCGGCTTCCAGGCCCGTTTCAGGCTGGGCCAGACCCGGGGAGGAGGGGGGAAAGCGGCCGGGACTTGTCCACGTAGTCAGCACCGGCCCGAGCCTGGAGCGGGGCCGAGAGGGCGGCCACGACGGCCGACTCCCGCCCCGCCAGTTGGGCCTCTCTGGGCCGGCCCTCCTCCCTCCGCCCCGGGGACCGCGGGAGGCGCAGCAGATTCCCGGCCCGAGGGACGGAGCGCCCCGGCCGCCTTACCTGCTGCCGCCGCCGCCGCCGCCGCCGCCGCCGCCGCCGCTTTTCTTGGGCCGGCTCCTCCGCTTGAAGGCCTCCCTCTCCTTGGCGCTGAAGGGCAGCAGGGAAGCGTAGCCGTGCTCGGCTTCTGCGGAGGAAACACGGCGGGGCCCTGAGCAAGGCCGCCCCTCGCCCGCCGCCGCCGCCGCCGCCGCCTTTGTCTCCGGCCCTCCCTCGCCCGCCGCCCCGGCCCAACGCCCCCCCCCCCCCCCTGGGGCCCGGGCGGGGGGGGGGGGGGGGCCCCCCCCGCGGGGCCCCTTTTTTCGGGGGGGGGGGGGGGGGGACGGCGGCCTACCTCGCTCGCGGCGCTCCAGGAACTCGGCCGCCTCCAGCAGCATCTGGATGTTCTCGCACACCTGCCCGGCGGCCGCCATTTTGCCGGGCTAGCCGGCTCGTCCTCTCGCTTCCCCGCAACGCCGCCGCCGCCGCCGCCGCCTCTGTTTACCCCACCTCAGCCTTGACAGACTCGGCGCGTCCAAGCCCGCCCCCTGAGACCGCAGGCCAACCCGCTCCCCGCCCAAGCGCGGCCACGATTGGGCAGCCGGCGCTGCTTCCGCTCTCCCGTTTCTCTCATTGGCCCTAAGCGGAACAGAAAACACCACCAGCTCCGCCCCCTCCTTTTGGTCCGGGCATTGGCTCGGTCGCTGGGAGGCGCTTCATCGCGATAATCGTACCGATTGATTGGACGAGCCCCGGGATGACGTTTCCTTCGAGGGTTTTGTCGCTCTTCTGCTTTGCCTGCAAGGGAAGCCTCATTGGCCAGCCACGGCGGAGCAACATCCCCTGGCGGCTGTCATAGGTCCGCACGGGCCCCGTAACTCCGTTCGGCCTTCGGATTGGTCAACGCCCTGTTTATTGTGTTGGTTTCTGGGCTTGGCCCCACCCCCGGCCACGCGTTTGTTCCGTGGTCCCGCCCAACCAGAAGGAAGTCAACAGCGAGCCACCGGGGAGCATGCGCACCACCTCCGGGCCAAACGGCCTTCCAAGCCAGGGCGCCTCCTGCGGTCGGTTCCCGGCCCCGGCTGCAGCCAGACCAGCCCCGGTGCGAGGCAGTTGCGGGACTTCAGCTCCCAGAATCCCCAAGGCGCACCGCTTCAAAACCATCCCGGCCTTCAATCCAGCGAAGCGGAGACTCGCCAAGGCTTGTCCTGTGAGCCCAAGGAGGCCCGTCTCTCCCGCGGGAAACCACCGCCCTGCTGGCTCTGAAGGCGGGCATCTCGGCGGGGGAGCCCGGGCCTGGCGGGGCTCCCCCCACGCCGATCCCAGATCGAGGCCGCCACTGCTGAGGGCAACGCCCCGAAACCATCCGTGTCCCGGGAAAGCCCACCGTATTCACCTCAACGCCTCCTTCCGATGTTTAGGAGACAGAAGCGTACAATTCCAGGGGTGCGAAGATTGTCTCAAGGTGGTTCCACCTGCATCCTCAGCCCATCTTGAAATGGGGCTCTCACCTGTCTGCTTTATTTTTAGGACACCGCAGAAGGTAGGAACGGAAGCAGCAGCTGCTGGGATGAGAAGCCCAACCTCTTCAAAGAAAAAACCGGAAGGTCCAGTGGCCTCTTGGGAAAAAAAACACACTTGGGACAACCAGGAGGCCTGGATGAATCCCCACGGGCAGAAGGCGAGAACAAAACTAAAAGGCTTTCATAAACAAAGGCTCCCTTTCGCCATATTTCACACCCCAGGAGCCAAAACAGCACCCAACTCTCTGCTCGCAACCCTTACATCTCTTGGCTTCCAGGTTTGAGCGTGGGCGGAACAAATCCCGTATTACCATTCTAGGTCAAAGGAAGCTAAGCGTTTGATTTTAATCTGGATTATACCTCTGCTGCATTAATTACTGAAGCAAACTTACTGTTCAATAGCAACACACATGCGCAAAAAGGAACCCCATTTCTACACAGAATGAAATCCTGTTCCATAAACGTTACTTCCTCTTGAGTATGCTTGCAACTTGCAGCAGCATCAAGGATAAGTTTTGATTATGCCTTTGAGGAAACCAATCCATATCCTTCTGTCAACAATGCACACAGATACCTAAAAAGCAGATTCCTCACCATGGCACAAGCAGTGGGAAGTTCTGCATAGCTTCGGTCTGGAATGAAACATAGTGGAAGAGTCAGCAACCTGAGCACTGCCAGTCAGCTGGCGTGAGCTCGTCCACCCCCCAACGGCACACCAAGGATAGACCTGCAAGTGCTGAGCAGGATGAGCTGGCAGCCATTTAGGCCCTCAGGACTGCACTGTGTCTAGCAGGGGTAGATTTCCCTGACATTGTATGCCGCATGCTAAATAAATAAACAGTGGTTTGCAAATGACGCCCTGCCCCCAGCCCATTCCCATTCCAGTTAGTGCAACAGCGGTGCTGTTCATAATCATGATTTCATAATCATTCTTAAATTCTGCACTGAACACAGAGGCGATGTAATTATGCAAATCAAATATCCCAAACAATGCCAGTGAATTCTGGGAGAATTTAAGGGAATGAGAGAGAGGAGGGAAGCTCTTCAATCACTTGAACAGGGACAGGGACAAAGAATACAGGATCTGAAGGAAGGTGGCTGAAGAAGCAAAGGAACAAGCCCCATCGTGCCAAGAACCAATTGTCTTCCGGGTACCATTTAAAAAAAAAATCAAGAATGGAAAAATTAAGTTCTGTAAACATTAACGTATTTTAGGAACCAGATCATTATCAATTTTTGATTCTGTCTTTTAGAAAAGTTGGTCTCGTTCAACTTTGCTCAAGGAGACAAGATGTTTCTTTTTTTAATTTAACTGACAATATTTAAAAGAGGAAACCGACAAATGTGGAATAGCAACATCAGAAAAACCACTCTGTGCAAAAGATACATTTGAAACAGGGAAAAAAATACCATCTCAGCCTAGGAAATGTAACTTCAAGGAATTATTCACAAAAACGACCCTAACCCTTTTTGGATGAGAAGACAGAACCTTCTCAGCCAGACAGATGAGACTTCAGTGGAGTTTTTTATCGGTAACAACTGCAGACACATCAGGCAATAAAGTCCAGAGGCCTGTTGAATCCACCTTTTCTGTTCATGTACTGCCTGCAACAAGAGAAATAAATAGGACCAAAGTTTTCCACAATATCCCACATTTCTAAAATTTCAATAGCATTTTTAAATGTCAATTTCAATATAACGAGATATAAACAAAATAGGTGTATGAAGCCTGATGTATTTACTTATTGCAGTTAAAAAAACCTCAAACCACAAAAAGCTGTCTGCCTGTCTCTCTCACACACGTACACATACTGATTTAAGTAAAACCTGAAATAGCACCACAGTGTATGAGATAGATATACCAGTAGGTTTGGGGAAATATAAAAATAGATCTTGGGGACAACTCCACTTCCAAATAACCATGGAAAGACTCCAAGCTGGCTAGTGGCCACATTAAACTATTCACCCACCAGATGGAAAACCAAGAACAGGGAAGCATGAATGGTAGAAATTCTGCTAGGTCTCCTGCATGCTCTCAGTCCTCACAACACAGAAGTATCTGCTGGATGATAAGATGTTTTCATCAAATGACAAAAACAGTGTTGTGCTACTGCAACACAAAGGTTGTCCCTTGTGTATGTGTGCACGCAGGGTCTGATAAAAAATGTAAGAAGTCTCCTCAAAGCTTGTTTGTTTTTTAGATACATTTCATATAGAAATACACCTTTGAGCACACCGTCATGGCTTTTGGCCATGCCCTGCGGATACCCAGGTGTGATGTTACAATGCACTTACGAAAGAGGCATAGCTCACACACACACACCCCTCAGTGCGGCTGTCCTTCTGCTTGTGGATGCTTCTGTCAGAAAAGCAGCCCACACATCTAATGTACCAAATAAAAGGGAGCCACGGATTGAGGCAGGTCAACAAAAGGAGGGCTAAAGGAGCTTGGGGGATTTTCTGTCTTTTAAGTGCCAAAACATCTGGATTATCCTGAGACTTTGACCAAGTAGGTCACTGAATGCCTAGGCATAGGAAGACATATAAATGACTCCAGACAAAAGGTATAAAAGGCTTTGAACTACCATGCCAGCAAAGGACTGGGTTTGCAATAGGATTTGCAGCTCACACAGCGTCTGCTGGAACTCTCGGTATAGCATGGAACAGCATCCTGCTCTCAGTGTAACTGCAGGGCCCCACGTCAGACTGTAGACCACATTGTGATTGGGCTGAAAGCTGGATGCATAGATCAGTCCAGGATCTGATTTTCTTTATCTAAATGATGCTGCACTTCAATGGTTAGATGGTCGAGACACTGTTTTTTTTGAGGATAGGTTTTTTAATATTTATATTTTAAGGCCTTTTATTCATCTAGGTGAAATGCTAGTCCATGTAAGCCATATAGGCTAAATAGATACTTTGACTTGGGGAAATGAGTTTTTAGACAAAGGTATTTTAGACCTTATTTTAGACAAAGGTATTTGTACCAGCTTCACAAATTAATTTTCATCATGGAATAATTTTACCTGAATCCAGGAAAGACACATAAAATCAATTACTCTTAGCAGATATATTTATTGGACTGAATTCAGCAACTGGAGGCCAGACCCTGTTCCTTCCCACAAAAACAGTCCTTTAAGGTAGGTTTGGGCGGGAGAGAGGGACCGTCTCCAAGCCCTCCAGAAAGCCTCTATAATTGAGCGAAGACAAGAATCTGGGTCTCCCAACACCTTCACTATCACCCCTGGCTGTTCTAGAGCTAAGTAAGTACATAGGGGATTCTCTTTCCCAAAGCCAGAAATCCTTTGTTTCCAGAAAGAGTTAAGAAGGAACCCAACGCCACTTTCCAAAGGTTGTGTTGACCAAAGGATGCTGAGCAAAGAGGGTCCAGCACCTCCTCTGCTCAAGGGCCAATCTGGGCAAGGGAATAAATGCCAACCTGTATTTCCGTTTCTGCGACACGTTTACAGCATATGCGTTTACAGATCCGTCCACTTTCTTGCCCTGCAAGACGAAGGGAAAAAGCAATCCCTTTCAAACCACTGAAAGGAGGGCAATCATCCTCTCACCAAATTCCTCCTGCACTGCTAGCCCAACATGTTTCATTCTCCATTACTCCCAGACTCAGCAGAAAGTTTACCACCTACTCGGAAACCAGACAGCGATGGGCAGGCAGGCAGGCGGGCAAACTTGCTTATTCATCTCAGAGGAAAGGCACAATAATAATGCAATGAAATCACTATGTTCTAAGAAATATAGCCCCCTTTTCTGTTTCTTTAGGAACTTCAAGTGTTTGGAAGTTTGCCAGCTGCCACAAAGCCACATTTAATTATTTCCAAAAGAAGAAGGATTTTCTGATCTCTTTCCTCAGGGCGTTGCTACCAAGGAACCTTGGGAATGAAACCCCCTATTAAAGAGATCCTAGAAGGACCCAAAGGAGAAAGACTAGGTATGGATGTGACAGAAGAAAGAAAGAAAGAAAGAAAGAAAGAAAGAAAGAAAGAAAGGAAGGAAGGAAGGAAGGAAGGAAGGAAGGAAGGAAGGAAGGAAG
>BLBF01000065.1:343206-365491 GCA_015471245.1 Laticauda colubrina | reverse complement strand
AGGAAGGAAGGAAGGAAGGAAGGAAGGAAGGAAGGAAGGAAGGAAGGCTCACAAATGGAAAAATAATTGGAAGCAGTGATATCCATATAGGGGTGTGTGTGTAAAAAAAGACCAGGTGACAGGGATAGTATCATGGGGCAAGTTCCACCCCTGTTGTGGCAGGTGATGTCCCACACTCACCTCCTGGCACCACACTGTTGCATCCCCAGACTTGTGATATCTGAACAGAATAACAGTTGGAAGGGACCTCGGAGGTCTTCTAATCCAACCCCCTTGCTCAAGCAGGAAAACCTCTAGTGCCGGAACATCCACAACTTCTAGTTAATTGTTCTCGCTGTCAGGAAATTTCTCCTTAGTTCTAGGTTGCTCCTCTCCTTGACTAGCTCCCATCCATTGCTCCTTGTCCTGGCCTCAGGTGCCCTCTCTCACAGCAGGGTTTCTCAAAAGTTGAACTCAGCACTCACCAATTTTGTAATTTTTCTGTACAATGCAGACATCCTTCCATATCCTGCTTGCTACTTTAACAGCAGATGTAGCTTACATACGCATTTTAAAGTTGAAGGAAAAAAAATAAATGCTTGCCTTTGTGGTATCAAATGAGCCAAATCCCATCGTTTTCATCATTTCAATTTCTTCTTCTGTTTTGCCTTCCAGGTCTTCTTCTGTATAAGAAAACAACGTATGACATGGAGATAAAATATCTAATTCCCAACCTGACCATTATCTAATATCAAGTATAACAAATGATCCTGGAACAGCAGCACATCAGCAAACTCCTTGACTCAAAAATCAGGGCAACCAGAGCTTTTCCTGTATTGTAGCTGAGCCTGAAATGATCTAAGCTACAAGTCTACTTATAGCTGGATGGCCACCAGCCTCACCGTGGCCTCATCCATGAAAGGGATCTATGAGCAGTTGGGCCTAAACCTCACGGTCGGTGGACAGTCTTATTTAAAAAAAGTCATACCATCATCTTATGCGAGAATGCGGAAGGAGGCCTCCTTTAAAAGGTGCTGCCCATTTCCTGAGTCTATCCAGTTAGATTTTCTAGTTAACATTTAATACTACTGTGGGAAAGGTCTAGAAAAACACTTGTGGGGCAGATCCCCACAAACATATTTTCCTTTACCTGATCCCCAGGTAGAGACCCCATAAACTAAGAAGTTATTGCATTAAGTCCAATGTGTGTTATTGCTATTTTGTTTTTTATTTTATTAATTTGTATTTTTCTGTTTCAATTTTTAACCCCATGCATGCAGTCTTGCAATTTTGAACAGAATATTGTCAGAAGTGCTAAAAAAATAGACCAAACCACAACAATTGTAGTCAGGGAGGACTGTGCATTGGAAACAGGCACTGATTTATTAGAAACGATCAATTATGATGTGGAAAGCTTTTAAGATTTAAATACAGGACATTAAGAGAACGGGCATCAACATTTCACTTTTTAATGTGTGGCAGTGTGTTCACAGAAGTGACAACAGAGCTTATCTTGACCTTGTCTTATGTTAAGAATCAGTTCTCAGTAAAGGGATGGGGAGGTTTTGTGCTCTCCAAGATCAGGAAATGACCAAACAGCCCAGTGCTGATTGTTCAAAGGCTTCCCTGTCCTTCTAGAAGTCCAATGCACAAAAGAGTGGAAACCAGAACCCCACAGCAAGGTGCACCACCTGCGTTGCTACCTGTGATTTGACGCTCTTTGTCTTTGCTGTCCTTCTTTTCATCCTCTCGCCTTTCTTTCTGCCGGGAAGGAGAAGCAGAACTTGATCTATGCCGCCGAGGAGATCTGGAATGTCAAACCAGCGCAGGTTTCACTTTAACAGCAAAGAAAATTATGTATTTGTATTATGAGACAAAATGAAGAGCATTTTGATTATTTTCAAATAACAAAAATAGGGCCATTAAAGCAGAAGCAAAGGATGCATGCTAGAAGCATAACTGCATCCTCAGACAATGATCCCTGTTTTGTTTTCCTTTAATGTGGGGAAGTGGCAGGAAAAAGAGCAGAGCTGGACCAGTCTGCCTATCAAAGGAATGGAGTCCTTCTTGGGGGTGGTTATTTACAGTCATTCCAGTATGGGCAGCCTAGCCTAACAACTAAAGCAAAATGCATACAATTTGAATTATCAACACAGAGCTGTACATTTGTTATATTTTTTAAGCTTTATATGAAATTATATTTCTAATACAATGGAAACTATTAGAAAATACAGTGCAGCAAGTGTAGCATATGTATAAAATGATATCAAAATATAACTAGCAAGAATATAGCATCCTTGTAGAGCTGTATGTTATTAATATAAAAATGATTATCTTGATGTAAATTATCCAGCTCTTTTGTTTTGGTTGTCAGACATAAATTATTTCTTTGGATACAATTATAAATATTAGGTATGTTTGCAGGATTAACCAAAACCTTTATAATCAACAATCCAATAAATTTGTAGCCATGACATTAATAAATAACTTCAATTTGATTACAATTTAATGAAGAGATATTAGAAAATTAGTAATCATATATATTTTTCTTTTTGAAATAACTAATTGGTGAAAGAATCTGAATGAGACTGTACAATTCCTAAAGTCTCTTTAGATAAAAAGTGTTTATTTAGAAGACAGTTTTGATGTTTCCAAATTTATATTGGACGAAATAAATAATTCTGCTCTGTTACAATTTCCCACAACAATGGCAGTCGGCGGGGTTATTCTTCTTTAGCTGACTACTCTTTGTGGAACAAGTTAGCCCAAGGGTTCGTCACTTTCTCACCTGGATCTTCGTCTATGTGGCGAACGAGAACGACTTCTCCTTCTGTCTCTCTCTCGAGATCTTGATCGCTCCCGCCTTCTCCTCTCTCTTTCACGTGAGGTGGATCTGGACCTCCTACGTTCTTTTTTACAGAGTAAAACAACAGAGGCAGTAAGTCCCCTGGATCAAAGAGGAATATTTCTCCTAAACTCATACATCACACCTGAAATCCTGTTACAACGTCAGCAAATGCGGTCCTCCAGACACAGATGCGTGATAGACTGCTCCAATGTCAAATATAATACTTGGAGGGATCCTTGGTGCTTTCTTGCTGACATTTAAATAATACTGTTTTTCCCCCTGAGGTCTATGCTTTTATTCAACAATTTCTCTTGGTTTACAACAAGCCAAACAGATTCAAAAGCAAAAGAAAAACACAAAAGGGATTTTGCCATCAGTTGTTCGGCGTCGCTTCAACCACCATTCGATATCCTGCAACGTTCCCTGAGAGGTGAAGGATAACAGACGTGCAGGATACTGGAGAAAAGCTCCGGCCCGAAACCCCGGATCAGCCGAAGAAGGAAAGCGAGCCGCTTTTCGCGTTATGCCGGATCTGCCGGCCGTCGCCTGAAAACGACGAATGCCTCATCCTCAAGGCGCTTCAATCCGTTTTTTTAAAAAAACCCACTGAAGCTGAAATCCAGGGGAAGGGAAGGAGAAGCGACGGAAGACGCCAGAAGGCCACGAATCCCGCCCCCCGCCGACGATCGGAAGCCCCAGGAGGCCGCGCCCGCGGAGGAGCCTTCCAAGCAGGCTCTGCGCTGCGGCAAAAGGCAGCCCCCCCGCCCGCCCTCCCTGCCCTGGCGTCCGAGTCCCCCGTCTCTCGCGGGGGAAGCCAGAGACCCTGAGGGCACCCCGGCCAACCAGGCCCCGCCACCCCGCTCACCCCTCCGCGGGGGCGACCGGGACCGGCTGCGGCCCATCGCGCGCGACTCCTGCCCAGCAACCGTCCGAGGCGAAACACGCTTCCGGCGTTTGCTCCCGGAACTTCCGGTGAGATAACGGCCCGAGCCTCCCGTCTCGCACCTCCGGGCGGAAACGGCCCCCGCGCGAGACGTTCCGCCAGGGGAATCGGGCGGAACCGGCTGGGGAGGCAGGCGCGCGTGGCTTTGGGCTGACCTGGGTGGGAATTGTGGTTTGAGGTACCCGAAGGGCGCTGATACTCTTCCCTCCTCATAGTTATTACATCCCGAGTTTTGAATGTGTAGCTACGGTGACCGCATCTCCTTTATTGTAAAGGCAGTCCTCTATTTCAGAAAATCTTTATTAGAATATGCATTTTTTTGTAGTTTTTCTCGGTTTGATATTGAATTTTCATTTGAACATAAATTTACAACAGGCACACTTTTTTATCCTTTTGAACCTCTTTCAGATTTGCCTCACTTTCAGGTTCTTAATTTTTCCCACTACAATATGGTCCCTGTATGATAAAGCAGTGAACCTGGCTTTCCTGCCACCTCTTTCCCTCCACAATCCTGTGAGGTGGGTTTGGCTGAGAGACAAGCAGTCACCCCAAATCCTGCAGCAACTCACCAGCTCCTGGTTTTAGGCCTCTCGTCCGCTTTACGGAAATGTTTCCCCTTTTCTGCCTGCTTCCATTAAAGGGTCAACGGATGTCCAGGGAGAAGAACTCTAGCATCCACACATTAGTTTTCCCAGGATGGTCAGCTGCTTTTTCTGGATTTTCCTGGGTGAAACTTGATATCTAGGAACTCTTGGTCTTTGGGCTGAAGCTTGGCTTTTGTACTCCTTTTTATTGATCACCCTGGTCAATATACTAGAAGAATTTATTTTACTTATCTAGCCCACCTGACATTCAACTGCTGAGAAAAAGTATAATCTGGAAAATGGAATTTCTACCTTTAATCTTTCAAAACAGACTTTCATGGGCCTGATAGCTTAGCTTTTGACTAAGTGTCTTGTGCTGGTTCATATAAAAAACAGAAATTTCCAAAACAATTTGGTACTCTGGTAAAAGTTTATTGGTATATGCTTTTTTCTTTTTAGACCAATCAGATGAGACAAAAAGCTGTTTAAGAAGTCTCTTATTCAGACATTTAGCAATGTTTGGCCTATACTTTTGGAGTCAGGGTTGGGGGTGGCCACACCACCGCCTTGGTAGAATACAAATGCTTTACTACCATTAGATGGTCAAGCAGAAGAGTGTGGACAGCTACTTTTAAGGAAGAAACATGCAGCAGCAACAGCAGAATGGTGAAGCAGCACCGCTGGGAAGGCCTCAGCTGCTAACTCACAAAATTCTTTTGAAGATAGTACCTACTCCAGTGTTTGGAAACAGTACAATATAAAAAGGAAGATATGAAATTGCCAAGGAACATAAACCATCAAGAAATAAGTTGCCTGTCTAATTTTCTCAAGAAATGTACAGAAAGAAAAATACATGGTTTTGTGGAATAATTGAATGAAAGAGGAATCTTGAGTTGCACAAGCAAATGCCTGATAACAAAATTCAAAGGTAGACTTTACAAAGTCAGTCAAAGGCCAAAGTGGGGTTGTCTCTATTTACAGAGGGAAACATTAAATAGCACTTTAAAGCAACGATTGTCAGACACAGACATTTAATTTTGCAGCTCACTTGAGACACATCGCATTATTATTACATTTCCTTCTGGCTGACTTGGACTTCTCTCTGATAATTGGGGGTAGGTGAAATATCATGTTGCCCATCAACTCCCATGGCCACTTTTTCTCCTCTGTGGAAGAGCACATCCAAGGACTTGAGACTACCTGTAGTTCAGCCATCTCTTAATACCAGTAGGCTATGCTTTAATAGTTGAGACATACTCCAAAGGAGCTAACCAATATGATCCAAGAATGAACTGCCTGCTACACAGAGATAAACCTACCAGTAGTTTTGGTTTGTTGTTTGTTAGATATCAATCATAATTTCAGCACAGTATCACTGCCTTTTCCTTGTTTTAGAAATGTTACTTTTTTTGTCTCAACATCTTTGTTGAGATAATTAGTTATGTATATTCTGCAGTCATATTGTTTTGCAGATATAAAAACCGGTTTAGGGCACACTATCTTGCACTCTGGGATAATGCATCACTTCTAAGACCCTACAGAGACCATCCTGGTATGCCTGTGTTTCCTGCCCATCTTTGCTCACTTCCAGATCAGCGGTGAAACCCTCAGATTGTCCCATCAGCATCAAGTTCTTTTGAGAGCCAGAACAGGTGAAGATGGAAGAGGCCAGGCTCTGAGCCACAGATGGGCAGGCTTAGTTTAAGGTCCAGTGTGAAAAAGAGCTTAAAAGCATTACTTTTTCATCTTGGATTCCTTGCTCAGATTAGCTTTTCTATATCATCCCCTTGAAAAAGGCTTACTCAGCTTCACTTGAGAAATACTATCTACCTTTTGTGAATTAGGAGGAAAGCCATCAATCATCAGTACAACAGTAATTGAAGTGATTTCAAAAGTCCACATTCGAACATGCTAACATGAAACAAATGTTTCTGGGAACAGACTTGTAAATGAGTAACTGCTAAATTGACATGTAATTATATGATGAGGAATCTTTTTCTCTAACTTAAATACCTCTCTTACAAGTCTTATAAAGGGAAAGGAGAGGCGGTTGGTATTTAATTACACATTTACTTGCTTGTTATTTTCAAAGGGCTATAATCCATCAGGAACCTATTTAGTGTAGAATAGTTAATGCTTGAGGAAGTGTATATAATATGATTTTTCAAGATTTCAGATATTATAAGGAACATTTCACTGTTTTAGCCAGATTTTTTGCTTTGAGGAATTATGCAAAACATGGAACTGACATCCAACATAGTTGAGAGAAACAACCCCATCAAAATGAGACAGCAGTGGCTAAAAATAATGGAAAGATCCAAGGACTACAACAGGTAATCTTTACAGAGAGAGGAGTTTCCAGTTGGCTATAAATAAGACTTAATGTGATCATCTCTAAGATTTTAATCTCCCCATCATCTTTCAGTCCCTCCTGTTTCTTAGAGCTCATGCGAGACTAAAGCTGCTATCAAACCAGACAGAAAACAAGCCTCCTTTCAGCTGGTCCTCCCCCCTCCTAGCATCGGGCCTGACTTAGCTGTTCCCTTGGCCCCAGGCAGCCCTGGTTCTCCAGATCCTCTTGGGCAAGTGGAACTAGAGGCTGCTGAGAGCATTTGGACAACGGCTTCCCCTGCCCCTTCCTCCCATTTTGAAACTCTGAAAGGACAAGGAGCTCCTTGGTTTAATGCCTTCCGACAAAACCTTCACCCCTCGGCCTCCGATTTCACTGGCCTCTGAAAACACCCCCAGAGCCAAGCAATGGTCAGGAAGTTTTTTGGTAGGCAGCTCTGAAGGAAAAAAAAAAGCATCTTAAAAGTTTTGCATTTTTGCAGCACCTGCTTTACCCCCATTTAACAATGGTATATATGATGAAAAAGGCTCTTGTTCTATGGGGTGACTTCAATGACAACATGAAAAGATTACGGCTGCAAAGAGGTACAACCTGAATTGATCCAAGAGATGGTGGAGCCCAGCTCAAAAAATCCCAAGTCTTGATCCCTCGAATTGCCAATGGACAATCCATTTACTTACTTGATTATGTGCCATTTTTTTGTTTCCAGGGAATTGTTTTGCTTCAGCTGAAGGATAAGACCAAAGACTGTGCCAGAGCCCCAGTTCATTTTTCAGGAACCCCAGAGTCCCTAAGATTTAGGCTAGTCTGGCTAGTCTCTCCACTATTTCACAAGGCTGTTCTTTGTCGGACTGCTTGGTAGTAAAAACAGGGGGTGTTGACAGTATTTGTTCAGCTGCTGCACTCAAGCACAAACTGTCACTCAAAATTGATTGCCTCAGTTGTTTCATCCTTGGGTATGCCACTGAAGCAACAAAACCAGGAAGGAAGGAAGGTGCTGTTTGATTTAAATATCTACTTGAGTTCTCAACTTATGCCCTTTTCTTTTACTGGAGTTTGACTCTTGGGATCCACAGCCAAGGAGTCAAAGTGCTTCATGGACCAAGCAGCAGCTTTTCAACCTGGTCAGCTGGCCAGAAGCAACAGCTCAGAAGAGGAAAATACAGAGGGGGGAAAACCAAGCCCCCCTCAGCCCCCTCCTAAGTGGATCCAATACATGCCCATCATTACAGAATTGGCTGGCTTGCGGAAGCACAAAATACAGAGATATTTTTATATTTTGCTAAACATCTCCAGCTGTTTACTTTGCATATTCTGAATTATTTACTTCTCAATTTCCTATTGAGAATCAAAGAGAATTTGGTTCTTGTTACAAGAGAAATGAGCACTTTTTGCAAAGTAGCAATTTACGTTTTGAAGTACAAAGAAAACTTGCCTTTACATCAAGTTCAAGCAGAAGAGGACCTGACTATTTTACCACCAAACAGTATTACGCCCTCTCACATGTATTCTCACAAGCACGTACACAAAAGGAGCAATGCAGCATCTGTGCCAAGACAAATTCCTTCTGTCCAATCACATTTGGCCAATAAAGAATTCTATTCCTATCCTATCCTATCCTATCCCATCCTATCCTATTTGCTTTCCATGTGAACTAGCTCCCTTCTAGGATGCAGAGCCTGATCTCGACGGCTAAGTTGCCCTGAATTTTATCACAAGGTGGATCTCAGGACATCCTTCCCGTGCTTGCAATTTGTAAAATTTTAGGTAAGTCAACCCCACCATATGACAAGGTATGAAAAATGTCACACTGAATTGGATTCAAGTGAGCTACCCGCTCACTTGCAGCATCGCTTGGCCAAATGCCCCACCACCAGCTCAAAGGAACTGTTTTTTTCCTCTTTTTCTGTCTTTGGCTACTCAGAAGAAATCGCTTTGCATGGAGGTTCCCTTCTGTGCCACTGCCTGGACTTGATCCTGTGGCAGTGGAAGCTGCGAAAGGAGCTCTACCGGTTGTATCCACCCACCTTTTCTTTTGGTCAGTTTAAATCTTCAGCTTCACCACAAGCCCTAAAAGACTCTGTAAAACCTGCTTCATGTTGCTGGGGGATGTTCGTCTCCCACACTCTCTGGAGAAATAGAAGCTGCTGTGGGAAACATTTAAAGCTCCTTGTTATAAGAACAGGAATGGCACAATTGGTTCCAATGCAGCAAAGTCCGTCCCCCCGCTAAGTTTCACTTTAAGACAGTAAGCTGTAACATATTGTTTTAGCACCTTAAAATCTGCAGGCAGAAGGCTGGCCTCCTTGTCTTCAGCCTGTGTTAGTTCAAGTCCTGCCATGAACCCATTCTAGGAGATGGACCGTTTCTGGAACTGCAGTTCTCATGTGACAAGCTGTTCTGCAGCTTTGCTAGAAGTGCTTGCAAGCAAGGGAAGGGGAGGTTACTCTTAGGAGTTTCCAGGGAAAAAAACCCTTATTTGTAAAGAATTGAAAAGCTGCTTCCAGCAGGCCAGTTTAAATTAGAGCCGTACAGCTTTCAGGGCACTGGAGAGGGGAAATCTTGCCTTCAGTTTCAGCCCTGGAGTTTTCTTTCTGCAGCTGGTCTGGGTGTGAGCAATTAGGGTCTGCAACAATCTGACTTTTTCTCAAAAGGCTGTTGAAGAAGACAAATCTGCATATGGCACAGAATGTGCCCAGGCATTTCTCAGGCTCTCTCCCTCGTCTTGTTTTCAAGAGGAAGAAACAGGGCAAAGGGGAGGTTGCCCATCTCCTGCCACACAGGTTTGGGATCCTGCCTCTTTGCCCTTTTGAAATAGAAGGGGAAGGAGAATGGTAGGGGAGGGGGCTGGAGCCCCGCTGACCAAGCAGGTGGGGAAGACCCAGGGAGGCTGGGGGGACAGCAAGTAGCCTAAGGGATGGGCAAGAGTTGGCAGGGAAAAGCTCAGCAACTGACCAGTCGCACCCACCTTGACCGCCACTCTATGAAATTGCCACTGGGGCGGAAAGGTTGGCAAAGGGAATGAAGCTATGCGAAGACTTTGCGCGGTTTTCCAGGATGATCTTTCTGCCCCCCCCCCTCTCCCCCCAAGACCAGAGGCTGGTTCTGCTGGCTGGCACCACTGGGCCAGAGATACAGAAGGAAGGAAGTCAAGCTCTGCCTCCCTCCTGCAGCTGAGCATTTGTGAGCCATGCTAGACACCAAGTCGCTTCTCTTGGGAGCAGCAAAAGGCCATTTCTGCATGGAATACATATTCTTTAAAGCAGAATGCGATCATAGCAAACTTTTATCACCACTTCAGTAAATAATTTACGCATGACAATATTCCTTAACAGTGCAGTGAGAAATTATTTCTACAAGCTTAATCCATTGCAATTTCAGTAGTACTCATTGCACAAGTTATTATTGGCAGTGTGTGTGCATGTGTGCAACTATGTGCGTGCGTGTGTGTTCTTTGCTCTTGATATTCCCAATGGACACAATAGAACATATGTGACTGACATGGAATAATAGCCGGATGCGATGTAGGTGAGATGCACTCCAGATTTCTGACCCACCTGAGACCACTGCAGGATGGGGGTTCCCTATTTCCCTTTTGGTGGCAGGTCAGAAGAGACTCAGCAGTCAACCTGACAGGGAACTTTTCGATCTCAAAAATGGGCCAGGCAGCAAAGAACTTGCAAAGCACTGCTGCCTAATCTGGCACCTTCCAATGGTTTTGTATCCCATCTGCCCTCTTTCCCCATTGCAGATGACAGGTTGGGGCGCTCATCTATACAATTCAGAATCTGCCCCAACTCAAAACACTTGGTGCAGACACCCAACCGGACCGGTCTGTCCTCAGCATCCACAGAATCCCCCGTGTTCCTTTTCCACACCTCCTTCACTCACCCAGATTCACTTCTGTCCGTGGTCTCAGGGGGGCTGCTCGGAAGTCTCTGGAAGATTGCACCCTTTCTGCAACCGCCCAGGATGGCAATTGCTCGCTGCCCCCTGCCTCTGGGTGTGCTGCCCCACAGTACCCACCTGGTTCTCAGAAGGCCTTTGGGGTCACCCCGTTGCAGGTAAAGGAGGCTGGGGGTGCTGGAAGGTCAGATCACCCCACAATAAATATCAGGTTTCTCTGGCAGCTGCCTTGCAAGACATCATTCTGCTTCTGAAGTTCAGAGCAATTTTCATCAGGGAAGATGTGGCCATTTAACAGGGGTGAAAAGCACCCCTGCCCCCTCCTGCTTCAGGATACCCATGGGCCTTCAAGTAGCCCTTGGACGGCACTCCATGGCTTTCTACCTTTGTGCAAGAGCAACAGACTAGAAGTGGCTGATGAGTTTGTGAAACGCTCCCTCTCCCTGCCCCGGAACTTAATTTGCCTGGAGATTTCTCTCCAGGGTGGTTGCATCCGTGGATCCAGACAATGGTGGAAGAGGGAAGAGGCCCTAGTGCTTCCTGTCTTCCCCAAGGGCTGCTCCACAAGGCAGCTCCGAGAGGAGCGCCATGCCAAGCCGGTCTCCTCCTGGGGGCATTTTTAAAAGAGGGGTCATTCCCCGTTATCCTGGTGATGTGGCAGCGAGATCAGAGGGGGCAGCGGGAGGAGGAAGGGGAGGAGAGGTGGCGTGCGTGGGGGAAGGGGAGGCCTCAGGATTCCACCTTCTCTTTCTTCTTGCTCTTCTTCAGAAAGGAGGGGGCCCGGAATTTCTTCTTCTTCTTGGAGGGGGACTTGGACGGGGACCCTTCGGGGCTCACAGGCCCACCGGGGACTGACTCGGTTTTGTCCTTTGGGCCCTCGGGGGTCTGGGTGTTGGTGCTCAGCTGGCTGATCCCCTTGCTCAGGCGCTCCTCAATGGTTTGTTCGTCCTCTTTCCCGTTGACCTCCGGCTCGGCCTTGTCGGCTGCAGCAGGACCAGCAGGCCCCTGGCTGCCACCCCACGTCTTCCTGCCTTGAAAAGAGACAGAGAGGAGTGCTGAGCGTTGACACCAAGAACCCGGCACTGCAAGCTCCAAAGGTGGAGGCAGGAGACGCACCTCGGGTCCTTGGCTCTCGGGCAGGCTTGCCAAGGAAGAGGCACAGGGTTTGTGGGAGAAGCCAGGCCTGCAGCAGGGACAGCTACGTGGGGGAGTTGGCCCTACACCAGCACATGTAAAAAGGCGCAGGGCTCCGAACCTGGGGCTGCTCTCCCGTCCCCCCCGGGCATTGCTAGTCTGGGGGGTGAAGCACAAAAGCAATCTCCACAAGCCATTTACCTGGGAGTGGGCTGCCCAAGGCCCTTCCCCCTCAGTGGCCGATGGGAAAACAGCCTAGCGCAAGGCCAGGGGGGCTGTTTGGGGCGCCTGGGGGCCCAAGAGAGGCATCGACCAGGCTCCTGGGAAGCAGGACCAGAATCGGGCAGTCCGCAAGACCCCTGACTCTTCCAATGGGGCTGTGTGTGTGGCAGGAGAGAAAGGCCAAATCCCCACCCCCCGGGGCTGAAATCCTGCTGTATGCTCACACTCCATGAAGCCCCCCCCCCATTGCCTCCTGAGGCTATGCAGGCTCCTGGTGGATGGAGCAGAGCCCCTTTCTTAGCCCCCTTCTCCTTATTCTTGCCGCTTAGGGAACCGCCCTGGGTGGACGCAGACGGTTGCTGGCATTTTCAGCATTTCTGCCTGCAGAATCTCCTCCTTCCTGGGCAGGGTGGGATTGGTTTTGAGGGCTTGTTGGGAGACACCCAAAACAGGGGTGTAGAAGACTGAGAATTAAGTAGCACCTAGATCACAAACTAGATGTGATTTAAATTAAATCTTCCATCATAAACATCTCACTCGGTCATGAAACATCACAGGGGGGGAGAATGCCATTGTGCATTCTTGAGGCTTCAAGCTGTGGATGGGTTCATGCTGCTGTAGATTCACTGGATCAGCATACCTGGCAAACAGGTGACTATCCCACTGTTAATGGGAGCTGAAAGACCGCTTTGCCTGGAGCCACCTGCTCAGGTGCCAGCAGATGCCAGGTCTTAACTGGGGCTTCTACACTTGGAGCCTGAGAACCACAGAATAGCAAACGGTTTCCACCTAGGACTACAGACATGTTCTGTGGATTATTGATGGTGCCCACTGCAAACATTCAGGAAGCTTGCACAATTAGGAGAGAATGTATCTCCCCGCCCTCCACTCCACATCAGGCAAAGGAAATTATCTTGAGAGGTCATCAAGTGGCTCTGAGGTTTGGTGATGCCCAGGCTGAAGGATAGAAGGAGAACTGCTCTCCCAGTTGCCCTTGAACTGGGCAGCCCCTGAAGCTGACTCCTTCTCCCTCCAATAGACATGCATTTTTTAAAAGGAAAAGAAACATCTGGAAAAAACACCCATAATTACAGGCTTTGTCCACCGAGTAACAGGTTCTTATGGGAAGAGTTCCCGGAAGGGAATGTTGGATCAACTTCTTCCAGATGTTTGAGGACTTCTGCCAGGTTAACTAGAAGTTCTAGAAGTTGCCCACTCAGCCTCCCAGAGGATTTGTGCTGGGGAACGTGACGCGAGTTCATTTGGAACCAACATCCTTCCTCTTGCTGCAGATCTCCAGAACATCTAAGGCCACCCCTCCCCCCAACCTTCTGCAAGCTTCCTGCATGCCAAGCTAAGTCACTTCCTGGCGCCATCATGTCCCCCAACCTATGACTTCCCCCAGAGCCTTTGCTGCTCTAGCAACACGTGGCCTTGCTCAGCCCAAAGACGGCCGGATGGTCCGGCGCATCCCCCTCCCTCCCCAGGGAGGCAGCTGGAAAGGGAGGAAGCAGCCTCTCTATACTTACTAAAGTGACAAGTACTCAGAAGCAGAGGCAACTCCTTGGATGAAAGCAACACATGGAAAGAGAAAGGAGACATTGTGGAGACAAACATGCCAAACAATGCGGCAGAATGAGATAATGGCAAAGAGAAAGGGAGAGACACAGACACAGACACAGACACTAGCTCAACTCCTCCTCCCACCTGAAGGAGCCACACCTTTCTAAGGTCACAGATCCAACTCCAGAGGAGGGAAATGCAGAGTTCCTGGCCAATGGCCTCCCCAATCTTTCCTTCTTCAGATGAACAATGACCATCAGAAAAAGTCTCCATCTCTTACTGCCAGTTCTAATTCAGTCCAAGGAAGGAATTCGTTTTCAACATTTCTTTTGAAGAACAAGATAACCTCTCAACCCCAACCCTAAGCCTTGTACTCCTTTGGGGACAGGTGTCTGGTTTGGCATTTGTGGAACGCTTCTCTAGCCAGCAACTGTTCCCCCCTCCGAAAACAAAATCCCTGGGGGAGGGAAGCTGTCCAGGGACCTCCTTCCACTGAAGCTCTGTGAACCCTGGGAAAGGGCGAAGGACTCCTCCTCCTCCTCTTCCTCCTCCACATGGTGATATACGAGTTAGGAGTCTGAAGCACTTCAAAGCAGCATTTCTCAAACCTGTCCCAGAATTCCCTGCGTGCCAAGATTGAGAAACACTGTTTTCCAGACTGAACGCAGAGCTGGATGCACACAGCACCCTTAGCCCTGGAGGGGCAGCGCTTAGAATGCAGTATTGCAGGAAAACTCTGCCCATAGCTGGAGTTCGATCCTCACAGAGCTTGAGGTTGGCTCAGCCTTCCATTCTTTCAAGGTCAGCAAAATGAGGGCCCAGGCTGTCAGGAGCAAGAGGCAGAGATTGTAAACTGCCTAGAGAGGGCTGTAAAGCTCTGTGAAGCTGTGTATAAGTCTAAGTACTATTGCTACTGCAAAGCCACAGCGTGGCCACTAGTGGAAATCAGCTGGGTCACCAGACTGCACCTATTGTGGTGCAGGTCAGACCAGCTGCACACTTGATTTTTTAAAAATGTGGATCTTTTAATTTTCTAGAAATTAGTTAAAGCAGGTTTAGCTGCTTTCTCCAAAACCAAGCTTGATCTCTATTAGCTTTGCTTCCTCCAGAAATGCAATCTGGGACACTGGCCTAAACTCTGGACTCCATGTGATGTTAAGCTAACACAAACAGGTCTTCCAATAGCTGACAGCAATGCATAAACTCTGTGGCTTGGCAGTAAAACAACCCAGTGAATGGAAGATGGTGGGAAGCTATTTCCTGGAAAAAGCTAAGGACATTTATTCACTCATTTTTTATAATGCAGACTTCCCTCATTCTTCTCAACGGCCTGGATATTTTGTGCAAGGAGGAAGAGGCGAATGCATGACTGCAGGGCAGTGTGGATTTTGCTTCTTTCTCACACCAGAAAAACCCATCAAACAGGCGATGGCTAGAAAAGGGGCAGATGATTCCCTCACAACTTTTGAGCTTCCTTCCTTACCTTATTTGCATACCATCTCCTTCTATCTTCTTAGGAAGCTAAAAATTTCACAATGTATTTAAATTTATAGAAATTCTTATAAAGGTTCCTTGCAGAACTGTCCAAGAAACAACGTCTGGGGAAGACATAGCAGACTGAAAATGGAGCAGGTGACTGCAGTAGAATGAGGTTCCCAGGAATGGACTGGCTCTTTGTAATTCCTGTCTGGACCTGGAGAGCACTTGAGATGGCCCCGAGGTGCTCCAGACAGCTGCTCCTTGCCAGGAGACTGCAAGAGACCAGCCTCCGGCAGGCAGACGAGGAAAAAACCCTCTTGCTCAAACTGCAGTCAGTGTTTTTGAAAGGATCCCAGATTTCCATACTTGGTTTTCTAATCACTTTTGGAAGTTACTTTTTTAACTGCTTTTCAACTTTTATTAACCTTTGGACCAACAAGTTTGACAGTGTCAGGTGAATTTCCTTCAATCCTTAGTGAAAGAAACTATTAACTACAAGTTAACTACAAGTTTAAGAAATTAAGGATATATTTTATTTTTGGATCAAATAACAAATGTATGAAAAGAACTTTGATTTGAACAGAAAAAAACCTATGGGTCCAGGTAAATTTGAAATAATGTTTTGAAATTAATAATAACAAATCTTTCCCTTGGGGGAATGCTTTTGTTTTGATTAAAATTATTATAAGATAATACCTTAAAAATTGGAGTCTAGAGGAAATGAAAGATTACAATTTTTAGAATACATAAGGTTGACTTATAAATACAGAATGGAGCAAAATATTTTAACATCAGACATATGAAGAATAATGTTAAATAATGGATCCAGAAATTACTTTTAAAAATGTCTGCCATTATAGCTAAACCGTGTCTAGCAGATAATATGGAAGAGGAATAAGTTTTTTTCAGAAAAGATTGAGACTGATGTGAAAGTGGACTTACAAATGACAGACTAAAAGAATGACATGAAAAAAGAAGCTACGCTGGACATACAAGACAAACTGGATGATGTCTTAATACGTAAAAGGGGTATACAAATAACAAACTCAAAGAGTAATCTGGATAACTGTCTATTGGATAACTACTGAATTTACAATAGAGGCTTGTTAAAGCTTTGAAGAATTTTCTGAGGAGGGAAAGAGAAAAAAATAGCATGAAGATTTATTGACGTAAAAGGAAGAAATGTAAAATTGGTTTATTTGATCTAGCTTAAAATAGGTATGTTAAAGGACTTTTGCTGACCAGGACGGAATGAAAAGCTCTGAAGGTTTGTTTCGAGGTAAGAGATGGGATATAGGAAGGTTATGTGTTATATTTTAAGAGAAGGAAGTTTTATATATATAATGTATGATATTATATATTCGTGTGTGTGTGCGCGCGTGTGTATTTTTATTTTTTTCTGCACTATTTTTCTTATTATTTTTCTTTTATGCTTGTATTAGTTTTATTGTTGTATAATTTTAATAACATTAAAATAAAAAGAGAATTGTCCAGAAAGTCAAGACGGCAGCCTCAACTCTTCTCATAACTGAAAACCCCACCTTGACTTTTCTGACACACTGAAGGACACCCCAGATTCCCTCTCAATCAGTTCTGATGATCTATCATGGCAGGTGATCCAGCTGACCCACGAAGGCCCTATTCTGTTAGCCATGGTGGCCAGACCGGGGTTCTCTCTCCTCTACCTCTACCCAGCTGTCAGGCCACTATAATTTCTCTTTATGATTTCTAAAAGTCCCTCCCACCCACGCGGGTGGCCATCCCTCCTCTGGTGTCTAGCAGTTGTCAAGATGCTGATGGTCCTCGGATGGTTTGGCCACAAAGGCGCCCCTACCTTCTGGAGCTTTGGAGGGAGACCTGGCCGGGCTCCTTGCCACAGGCTTTGTAGGGCTCCGTTCGGGAGGGCTGGCGGCAGCGGATTCTTCAGGGGACGTCACTTCCTCCTCTGGGCCGCTGTCCTTCTTTTCACCTGGGAGGAGATGGCAGAAGAGAAGAAGGACGAGCCACTCAAGACTGGAAACAAAGACAGTGGAGCAACAGTTGTCTCTCCTGAGTTTCTACCCCCTACCATTTTGGAGACCCGAAAAATGCTCCCTGGTTTTTCTGAGCCGGTGGCGAGCTCAACTTTCCCTTCCTGTGTTCACTGCGGTCCTTCTCAAGCCTGCAACCTTAGTAGCCATGACCGCCCAGGACATTTACCGTCCAGCCCCAGCTTCTTCCTTTCCACCTCTTTCTTGTACTCCTCCAGTTCCTGATCGGTTAGCTGGCTGAAGGGGTTGGGGGGCTCGGGCTCAAGAGAGGCCTCCACGCCAGAGTCAGCCTTCATCTCTCCATCGGCCAAATGACTCTCGGTAGACTGCAAGGATACAAAAGTCACGTATTATAACTATCCCCTGGCAGTTTTCATGCCACAACTCCCCACAACTGACTCTGAAGCCAACTTTCTAACGGCAACTGTGATGTGTTTTTGTGGCTGGCTGGTTGTGTGCACACAATGGTGGAAGCAGCAATGCAGGGGAGCCTTTGTCCCCTTTGCACACGCACCATGACACGGCCCATGTGTATGGGAGAGTGGGGGTTGCAAGGTTGCACCCCTGCAATGCTCCTTTTGCCATTCAGCCAAAAGCAGCAAGCGCCTTGGGCTTCCCTCGCTTTGGCCAATTTCACATTCTGAGAGTTGGCAGGGGACATAATGAGCCCACCCTCGTCTCTGCCTGCCCTCGTGCCCCGCGGGGAAGGAGTCAAACCCGCTTCTTCCCATCCGATACACCAACAAAAGAAAATCGGTGGCTGACCCAGCAAAGGGACTGGTAACCAGGGCCCGAGAGGCCTGGCAAAGCAAGAGCCAGAAGGTGCGCAGTGGAGCCCCCCCCTTGGACCCTGAGCTGAGGGCGGAGCTTCCCCTCAGTGCCTCTCCAGCCCCTCTGGGGTGTTCGCTGCTGCTGCTCCCCACGGCTGGGGCAGAAGAGGGCTGGGAGAGAGCAGCACAGGCTGGGAACCGCCAAGCCTGCCCCGCCCGATGCCAGCGCCAGCCTGCAACGCCTACCGGGCTCCTGCTCTGCTCTGCAATCACGCTGGCCAGCAGCTGGGACTGGGGCCCAGCCGACTTCACCTCCTGGCGGTTCTGTTCTCGGATCTGCAGGAAGACAGACGGGCTTGTCATGGGGGAGGAACTGAGCAGGAACAGCCCCTCCCCTTGAAAGGCCAGGGAGGGGCAGGCAGACGCCACCAGCAGGCAGAAAGAGGCCGCTGCCCTTCCTGGTGCCAAGCAAATGGGGACATGGGGACTCTGGGCCTGCCTGTAGCCCAGGAGAGAGAGAGGCCCCCTCCAAGCCTCCCTGGCCCCCTGCTCAGCAAAGACCCAGGCGGGGGGCGGTCCCCCCTTTAACAGTTTAGCTCCGGAAGAAGCGCAGGGGGCCAGATTGTTCCCTTGGCTGCCAGGCAAGCAAGAGCTGCCACCCTAATGGCACCACCACTCCCATGACCTCCCCTGCCTCAGCTGCCCCCTGGTGTCATGAGGCCAGGGACACCATCAGTGTTGTGTGTGGCCTGATTCTCCCCTTCCTCCTTCCACAGAGGCCGGGCAGAATGGGTGACACCAGCAGGCAGGAGATAAAGCCCAGCCCAAGATGCATTTGCCAGCAGCAAAACCAGCCCGGCGGGGGGGAGGGGGGGCTTAGTGAGCTTCTAGTCCGACACAGGAGGCTGGCTTGACCAGGGCGCAAATTCCAACACGGGTGGCCCCTTTGGCTTGCAAGTCCTGTTTGGTAAAAGGCCGCCTCTCAGCGGGCCCTGCGCGGCCTTTGCTTAGCTGGTTCCTTTGCTCTGCTTGCCAGGAGCCCCAAAGGGCTGCTTGGTTCTTTCTCCCTCAGAGGCACCGGGGGGGGGGGGGGCAGAGGAAGGCCAAGCTCCCTGGGGGCCTTCATGGCTCAGAGCTCACCTCTGCCACCCCAGCCGCTGAGCTGCCCCTTCACCCAGAGCCTCTCCTCTTTCTGGGAAGCCCCTGGAGCAGCCAAGAGCAACCCAGCTGCAGGGCAGAGGCAGATGGCAGACAGCGACCGGAGGAGCCAAACCACCTTCCTGTACCTTGTTCCTCATTTCCAGGACTTCTTGCGGGTCTGTATAGAGAGGCACAAACTGGTTGGGGTTTTCAATGCGGATTGGCATGCCACTGCTGGACTTTTCCACGTCGTCCGCTTTCATCCACTGCAGAGCGTGGGGACAACAAAATGGAGGCTGGCTGAAGAAAGGCGAAGGGGCCTCCCTGGAGCAGCCCTCAGAATCCCCTTAGGAGCCCGGAGTTTGGAGAGCAAACCAGCCAAGTCAGCTTTTGCCTCCCAGCAACCTTCGATGGCTGCCTCCGCCCTGCTGCCCAGGAAAGCCACTGGAGCTTGAGAAGGAAGGGAAGGGGCCACTTGGCTTCCTTTACCCACCCAGGCAATGCTCAGGGCTGCTTAACGTGGTCTGGCAAATAGCACAGTGTGGAGATCAGGCCACCAACACAGGTTGTGCTAAATGTTTGATGAGAAGGCAGGTTCTGCGGCTGCATCTGTAACTGCAGTCGGGAAATGCCACCCTTCTGTGTGCCAAGTTCAGTCAAGGCAGGAAGTGCCAGCTGACCCTCCTGTCCTTCTCTTATTCCGCTGCTCTGGTCCTGCAGCCCCCTGGAGCAGCCTCTGACTCGCCTGTGTCCAAATTCTCCACCCCGGCTGCTCAGCCCTGGCTCTTCCTTCCAAGGCCACCAAGCGCAGCCAATCCTGTGGTTTCCCAGTTGGGAACATGCTCTGATCTGGCACCCAGCAAGGGCCTCTGGGAAGCCAGCAAGCTGGCAGGCAGGCAACCCAGTCCTCTACTGCGTGGGCTCCAGGTCTATGATACTACACCTGCCTGGGATGGGCTTCATTGGAAGGCAGGCGCCACCCAGCAATCCTGCCAAGGGAAGTGAGTCCCATCGAAGAGACTTCTGGATCTGCGGAATGAGCCTCCTTCTGGGGAAACAGCTAAGGTCTGCGACAGCCTCTCCTAAACTTCCCCAGTTCCCTTTGGGCTTTGTTGTCCAATGGTGCCATGCTGGAAGCTCTATCATCTCTGCTGGCTTTTTGCCTTCCTGCTCTCCATATTCCCGGATATTCTGCCAATCTGCTCTGCTGGATCGCTCCTTAATCTACTCCCTGTCAGGCAGGCACCCCCCAATTTCTACAGTCCTTCCTCGGCTATCTTCCTCTGCTTTGCGCACAGAGCAAGAAGGTGCCTGCTCTCTTCTAACCGTAGCTTTGGTTCTCTGGCCGCTGGCGCCGCCTTGGCTGTCCTCAGCCACCTTCACACGCAGGTAGGTGTTGGGTGTGTTCAGCCAGCGGGTCTTTTCCTTCTGCTGTTTCTGGGCGTGTTGCCGGAGGGTGGTAATGGGCCCTGCCTCCTCTTCAAAGACAAAGGCGGTGACGGTGGCTGGGATCTCCACCTCACTCTTGTGCCTCGCCTTCTCCTGGACAAATGGGTAACGGTAAGCGTAGCCAGTCCGGTAGCCCTGGGAGTGAGAAAGAAGACGCTATACATCACTGCTCCTACCAAGCGCCTGCCTGCCTGCCACACATCTGCCTGGGATCCAGTTCTTGCCAATTCTAGCATCTGGAATGGGACTCAAAGCCCTGAAAGGACTCCTGTTTTGTAAAAATTCTTGGGCGTGGATTCTCCTTATACACCCGTGTGTCTTTATGTGTGTGTGATATTTTCCAAAACATCTTTATGACCAATGCCCGTATTTGTCACCTCTGCAGCGTTGCTCAGTCCCATGACCACCATTACAGTCAGTATGCATTGCCTGTGCCTGCTGTTCTGCCCCCCCAAAAGCAGAATGGAGAGATTAGCGGAAGAGATTACAGAAGATTAAGCAAGAACACAATAGGGAATACATTTTGAAAGCACCGTGGTGGCAATGGCAGCCTCAAGTGTGCCACATAAACAGACCAGTGTTATTCAACATTGTACACTTGCCTATTCTCTTGTAATATCTTCTTCTCTAATTTCTCCACTGTGCAAAGGGGGTGGGGGGGGAAGAATGCTGTAGGCAATCTCATTTATGCCTTACTTGTATCCTTAAAAAGCAGAGAGGTTGGAGAAGATGGGATTATAAGAGAGTAAGGATACACACAATGGGAAATCCTTGAGCCGCCAGCACAAGTATGTTCCTTTCAATGTCTATTTCCCATTGTGTAAATGCAACTATTAATTTCCTTCTTATTAATTATCCCAGCACCAGGGTCAGCATTCCAGGGGAATGGAGAAAAAGGAAAACATACTTGCAGGAATGTGGTTTCCTATTTAGCAACTGGTTTGTTTACTGATACAGCTGCAGGTCCCAATTAAAGCTGCTAAATAAGGACAAACTGAACCAATTTTGTCTTGCAAAACCCTTTCAATTCTGAAAAGAAAAAGGGCTCTGGAACATCATAGAGATGCTGGAAGACCCCACGGAGCCCTAAAGTGAACAATAATCTACCACGGGTACTTTGTGTGGAGATTGTGTGTTTAATATGGTCCCTCATTGGCTCAGACGTCGGCTCCCATGTCTGATGGGCCAGCAGAAGCACTGCACAACCCACCTGCTCAAGTTTGCCTCTTTCCCTCCAAAGACCCACTTGGGTTTACCAAAATCTGCCTGGAGGAATGCCAGTTTATGACAAAGTCAGGGGACGTATTGGGGGAGCTTCTCTGCTTGCAAACTCACTAGGTTGTCCAGCATCCTCATCAGCGCTTCAAATTCATGCTCTCCCAGGCGGCTCTTCTGCATGGGCCCAAAGGTGCTGCCAGCCCATCGGACCAGTCCCACATCGTGAGGCCTCTGTTTCTCCCCCTCCAAGAGGATGAGGTGCTCAGATCCACCAGCACTAGATAAGGCAGCGACCTGGGGGAGGCAGATGGCAAGAGAGAAGCTGAGAGGCCCAGGAGGAAATGGCGACTGTCAAGCAGGGCCCAAGGCAGAAGGCAGCCGGAGCCAGGATCGGTTGCTGTGCATCACGCCTTCTGACACCCCCAGCCACGGTCTGCAGGCTCCAGCCATGCTTGCAAGGCCCACTGAGTCATAGCCAAATAAGGGCTTCTGCTCCTCCAGGTCATGTGCCTGCAGGCCCCCTTCGGCCTCACTTTGTAACTAAGGAATCAAATATAATCTTAGTCAACCAGAGTGTTAGCAAGCATATTGACAATGCACATCATGTGGCATTGGGAAGGAAAGAAGGAAGGAAGGAAGGAAGGAAGGAAGGAAGGAAGGAAGGAAGGAA
>BLBF01000065.1:205068-343196 GCA_015471245.1 Laticauda colubrina | reverse complement strand
GAAGGAAGGAAGGAAGGAAGGAAGGAAGGAAGGAAGGAAGGAAGGAAGGAAGGAAGGAAGGAAGGAAGGGACAATCTTGTCATGTATGACAAGGGAAATCCACACTGGAGCAAGTTACCATGAAGATGAGAATATCACCAAAAACAGCCTATTAGGAAAATGTTTCCCACAACTAATTGACCCAAACTCATATCCCCTCCCTGCAAGCAAGTAGTCATCATAGTGTCTTTATAGGCTAAGGAGAAGGGAGAGAGGACTATTATTTTTGCAGGCATCTCCTGCCAAATGAAACATTTCCTTCCTTCCTCCTTCCATGAGGCAAAGCAAGGCAGAAGGCCTGCACCTTCTTTTGTTGTTCTGGAGCTCACCTGGACTTCACAGGCTGCCTGCAAATGGAAGACCTTGTAGAACGCTTCTTCCACTGTGTCTCCAAGGGTCACCAGGCCATGATTTCGGAGCACTAGAACCTGCTCAAAGGAACAGCAAGAAACAGGTTCTGATGCAAATAGCTAAAGAATACGAAAACTTTGTCTGTGCTGCGAGTTCTTCTCTCTCATGTTCTAATGCCAGGAAGTATAAACTCCACAGGCCACTTTGGGCACAGGTTTAGTTGACACCCGATTACATCAGAACACAAATCACACTCCGCAGGCCTAACCTTGCAGGTGGGTCCAAGACGTTTCTGCAACTCAACTCTCTCTGCCTCTCCTTCCATTTCACCATTGAAGTCGGAATACACCATGTCACCTGCCAGCAGTGCATCGTGGGAAATTGGCAAGAGACCCTGTTTCATGGCGGAGACCTGAGAAGGAAGGAACACAAAGATTCCCATGTTTTAGCTGTGCAAAAAAAACTCCCTACGTGCTCCGAATGCCTTTCCGGTTCAAACAGAAAACTATCTAGAATGCAACTGTCATCCTTTTTTTATGTTATAATATCCTGCAAGATGCAAACGGAACTGTTGGCCAAACTGACTTGGAGTTTAAACCCTCCATACTTGGAGTTGTAGCTAACTAAGAAATGCTGCCCTCCAGCAAGGGACGTCTCCTTCCCGAGACACCCCACGACCGCTCCGTGTTGGAAGGAGAGCAAAAGCAAATTGCCTTCGGTTCCCCTCAACATCCCACTCTTGAGGGCTTCTCCTGCCTTCCTGGTTCCTTGCTTGGTGGCATCACAGGTGCTCCGGCTACTCCTTTCCCCTCAGGAGCTGCGCAGGGCACCTTCTGCAAAGCATTTCTAGGCCAGCCCTGGTGCAACATCAACATCTAGCTTCCCACACTGGATTGCATCTGGCTTGTCAACTATCCCAGCACACTCAACCCACACAGAACTGATCTACGGTGTAACACACCTGTGAGAACTGCCTCCAGAGGGCTGGAGGAGGCGAATGGAAATGGGACTCTGAGAAGATGCCTGCCTTGTCCATCCATCAGCCTGAAGCTCTGTTCCCCGGCTCTCAGCATTCTGCTAGATAGCGGACCCCCGTCCTGCCCTCCCCCCGCACCCTTACTGCGGTTGTGGCTGGTGTGTGCAGGTGGATGATGCATCTCACGTCAGGCCGAGCCGCATAGATGGCCGAGTGCAGGCTGAATCCTTGGGGGTCCACTGGGAAGCTGGTGCTGCCTTGCTCCACCACCTTCCCCAGGATGTTCACTTTAACCTGTGAAGGAAAGGGGGACGGGGGGACAGCCGATGAGAAGACGGGCACCTGCCTCAGTCCGTGGGGGAGGGAAGCAGTGGTGCCAGGGGAAGCTGGCTGGCTGTGGCCCAGGGGTTCTGAAGGGCCGGGCAGGACTTAGTGACTGAACAACAACAAAGACAAGCGATAGAACAGGGTGTCACAAATGCCAAACTTGAATTGGCTCAAATGTTCCCTTGCTGGACAAGCCCCTTCCTTCCCCCTGGGCCATGCTTAGGAGGCCTATTCAGGAGGGAGTCTGCCATCCAGAAAGATCTCTGAAGGGGGAAAGAATTCTCCTGCGCACGAGGCCAACACTGCACGACTGGGCAGCCGTCATCCAAGGGGCAGCCTGGCCGTGAAATTCTGGAGGGGTTTTTGTCCCCTGTCCCCATTTTTCAGGATGAGCCCTTTCACTCTGGACAGGCTGCTCTTAAAGACACCTGTGAGGGAGAAACTACAGCTGGCTGCAGAACTCTAATCTGCAGTCGAGAGAAGAGAGTTTTGCATTCTCACCAAGCTGGATGCCGTAACTTCATGACAGGAAAGGCCTTCGGGACAAACCAGGAAATGTTCCTGTTCTTTGCTGACTCTCAGCTGTGAAAGGAAGGGAAAAAATCAAAACTGTAAACTAGGAAAAGGGGAAGAAGGAGCAATAATAATAATAATAATAATTATTATTCAAAAAGTCTCTTTGGACAGTTAGACCTGATAACCTCATGACTACTGCAACCCACTCTACATGGAGCTGCCCTTGAAGACTCTTGCCCAGGTGTCCCGGCTGCTTCACAACTGCACTGGTTGCCACTTGACTTCCAGGTGCAACTGAAGGTGCTGCTCATCAGCCTTCCATAGCCTTCCAACATAGGCGGGTGGTCTGAAGGGCTGCCCGTCTTCCAACGGTTTCTGCCTTCCTAGCAGCCCCCCCCACCCCCAGTAAAGCAAACAGGATCCCACTTTCCTAAGGCTCCCTCAGCAGAATCTTGCCAGTTTGAAAGTACAAACCTCCCACTCGCCACTTTTAAGAGCCTGCAGCAGGCTGGCCCACATGGTTTTGGTCTAAGGAGCTGTGCAAGAAAAGGGGCTGCTTTCCAGGAGCAGAAAGAAGCAGGGTGGATCGTGGCCCTGAGTTCTGCTTCCTCAACCTGCTGTTCTCCAGGTAGACTGGGCTACACATTCCTTTACACCAGCCAACACCACTCTTGCCCAGGCTTAGGCGGGAGGTGGAGTTATTTTCCACCAAGGCTTCCTGGGTTGCTGAAGACTAGGAGAAGCAGAAGCGTCCAATTCTTCCACTGCCTTGGCCTGGGGCACCCTGCCTTGAGTATCAAATAAGCAGCCAACAACAGCTCAGTCACTGGCTGGTCTGTAGCTCAGTCCTGGTTCTGCTTGCTCTGCCTAATGGCTCACGAAGGATCCCCAACAATGATCCGTTCATTCCGATCTTAGGTCCTTCTAAAAGACCATTTAAGCTCAAAATGCAACCTTGTTCAAAAAAGAAACCCAGTTTTACTTCCACCTATAACAAAGGCTGGGCCAGGAGAGAGGAGGACGGCAACGACTCACCGTGACTGTGGTGCCACTGAGCTGTGCCCAGCCATACAGGTCCAGCAGCCGATAGACCCCGCCCACTTTGCAGCGCATGAGCCGCTCCCCTTTGGCCAGGGACACAGAATCCGCACCGTGGAGGTCGTTGATGGGGGTCACCGTGGAAAGGTCTGCAAAAAAAACCAGGGATGGAGTTGCCAGGAAATGGAACTGAGCAACATGAGGAGGAGAAAGCTTTGGGGCTGGACCACTAACTCAATGGGCTTCCTCCTTCACTGCCGCTCAAGGAAGGCGCCCTTCTTCCTCTTCTGTGCTTGCTTCAAAGTTTAGAGCAGATGCACAACTGATCCTCTTTCAGACGCTTGCAAGCCTTTTCCAAAGAGTAGGTTTCTTTATATTGCAAGGCAACATTTCTCAATCTTGGCAAGAATTCCCTGGTGAGCCCAACCAACCACCCAATTAGCAGCTTGCAGCATGTGGCACAGAAGGCCAGGGCAGCAGGAGGGGCTGCTTCTTACAGCCCAAGCCAGTAGAGGGTTGGGTAGCCCAGAGTGGAGATCCTTGTGGACTGATGGCATTGGGGTCTTCACTGCACCCACAATCTGCTGGGCTTCCAAAGAACAGAAGGCCACCAAGGGGTCAGCCCTGTATACTCCTCCATAACCTGGAGGCCCAGGAGAGGAATTAAGCTCCAAGAAGAGCAATCCAGCCATGGGCTGGATCCACACAAGCTTCAGAGGGAGCCTCTGGTGGGCAGGGGGCCAGGTGGGGGCATGGCACGTAGCTCAGCCAACAGGGAAAGGGGGAAGGGTGGCAGTGGAGCAGGGGGAGGACCACCTGCTCAGAAACGTGTCCCAAAGACCCTGGGTGGGAGACCAACGTACTCAAGGGCGACGGAGGAAAGACGGAGGGAGCTGTGGTGGCCATGAACTCAGCTATCTGCTGAAGGGCCCAGATGTTGGAGTTGTTTCCTTTCTTCATCTGGTCTTGGATGAGGCTCTCCAGCTCCTCCCTAAAAGACTGAAGACACCACAGAATCACTCTCCAGGTAGCCCAGGGGGGTTTCTGAGGGGCGGCTGCAATTCAGGTACACTGGTCATGTGGACATTTGGAAATCAGGCGGAGGAACTCCTGGAGGCTCCCCTGTGAGAGGAAGTGGCCCTTCGGAACAGGAGAGAGGAAGACTCAACCCTGAAACCCCATGCAAGCCGATCCTGAGGTTTGTCTCTTTAAGATGCCATGGCGCACTTTGTAGGGTCACCCACTGCCCCCCCCCCACTCTAGAACCACAATGGAGCACAGTCCTTTCATACAAATTTCATCCCCGGTTTTCTCCCAAGCTTTCTTGGTCAGGCTGATGTTGCAAGGAATGGCTGAAAGCCATTCTGTTCTTACTCTGAAACAATCCCACCCACCCCGTGTGTGTGTGTGTGTGTGTGTGTGTGTCTGTATGTGTGTGTCTGTGTGTGTGTGTCAGTGAAGTCCTTTACTGGGCAATCCCTGGGCCTTAGGCATGGAATTTTATGGGGACCCAAAACCATCCTTCTCCACGAGAACCCTTCTCCCAAATTTATCTTATTTTCTATTTACACCTTAGAAGCAGGAAAACACATTTTGTTTGGTAACTCCAGGAACTTTCCACCTGGAAACAGGGCTGGGGTGAAAATCTACCAACAAGTCCCTGCAGTTCCTCTCTTCCACAGTCCCCCTGGGCCGCCCCAAGGCTGGCAGTCCTGCCCAGCATCTTATCCAATGTCCGCACCCAAAAGCTCCCCAGAATCACCCGGAACTCTGTGGAGGATCACTGGAAGAAAACCAGAAGGAAGCAGGGCAAAGCCATGGGAGCTGCACTAGCCAAGAGGGGCCAAGGAAGAGGAAGAGCAGCACCTGCCTCTTCTCTGGATGCTGCAAAAGCCCCCTCAGCTGGGGCCCTGGAACCTGAGCCCAGGGCAAGAGGAGAGAGCCTGGCGTGCAGCTCGGGAGACCACAGAGCTGAGCGAGGCCCCCGGGTTCCCTCCGCTTCCCCGCTGCATCTCTTCTGCTCCCTCCTCAGCCCAGGGCAGAGTGCTGGGGGTCCCGTCCCAAGAGGGAGCTTCGGATCCTCACATATAGGGCAGCCCAGCCCAGGTTCCCGGATGTCCCCAGGCGAAGGTCCTCCTCGCCCCTCGCTTTACCTCTCCAGCCGCAGCTCATAGACCCTGGGGGGGGGGGGGGCTCTACTCACGGGGCTCTGCAGAATCATGGTGACTCTTTTCTTCTGCTCCATCAGGTTGAAGTCCTGGCGCAGGTCCGCAGCCATGTTCCGCATGCGCAGGTAGTCGGGGTCTTCTTCTGAGAAGCGGTCAAAGGAAGGCTGGCTTTGGGCAGGTAGAGCGGAGGTCTCATTGGGGGCGGCTGCGTCACTCATTGTCAAGCGGAGGGTCAACTTGGGGAGCTGCAAGGAAGCACCCAGAACCGCATTTCAGGGGGATGACAGGAGACCCGAGCCCATCGTGGGCAAGTGGGCCTCCATGGAGGGACTCAGGTCTGGAGCTTAACCCTGCATTTGGCCAAACCGATTTCCAGAGTGGCAGCTGCGCCCATCGCTAAGCGGCTTTGGCAGCTGGAAAAGAGCCCAATGAAACCCGGATTCATTTGTTGCCTGCCTGGAAACACAGGCAGTCCTCCTCGATTTGCAATGGTTCATTTAGTGACCTTTCAAAGTCCCAACTGCCCTGGAAAGCGATCGTTGCAGCCTCCTCAGGGCCACAGGATCCAAATCCAGATGTTTGGCAACTGTCTCATATTTATGACAGTTGCAGCATCCCAGGGTCACAGGATCCCCGCTTGTGGCCTTCTGGTGATTCACTTAACAACTGTAACAAGGAAGGTCATAGAATGGGGCATAATTCACTTAAATGTCTCACTGAACCACCTAAATGTGGGGCCAAGACCTGTGGTTTGGCCTCCATCTTCCCTGTCCCTGCAGGACAGAAGTGCTTCTGCCACCTCCCACTCTCTGGGGATGGAGGCATTGGGCCTGTTGCCTGGTTACCCAGATGGACCGACCACGTAAAAATAAAGGCTGTGGGGTTAAAGGAAGTTGGGAGCTAGAAACGACTCCTTCAGCCCAAGAGAATTTGCCGGCTCCTAAATTTATGGTGCGTCCTTCTGTACTTGCTTTTCCTCAGCTCTTTTTCAAGGAAATAGGCCAGGGGAGGGGAGGCCCTGGAGGAGGAGGAGGAGGAGGAGGAGGAGGAGGAGGAGAGAAAAGGGCAGGCCTGGGGATGGCTCTGGAGGGGCCCCTCCCCAGGAGAAATGCCCTGGGCCTCTCTGCTGGCTCCCCTCCCAGAACAGACTCTAGTGGTCCAGGTGGCCCAATGGTGGGGGTCCCAGAGGACGGGCAGGGCGCTGCTGCCTGCTGTTTGATGAAACCCCTCTGAGCATCTCCCTGGAAAGAGCTGGGAGGGAGGGAGGGCGAGGGCTTGGGGACACGGAGGTAGGGAGAGAAGGACATCGCTGGGCTCAGGCAGCACGTCAGAGACCCCCAGCCTCTCCTGGGCCAGAGGGGGGCAGCTTTCAAAGGGACCATATTGCCACGGGGGGGGGGGGGGCTCCAGAGCGAACCACGGCCAGGCCAGATGCCTAGATGGCTGCCTGGGTAACGTGGGGAGATGTTTCCATGCCATCATTTTATACCATTCTAAATCACATTCAAACAAGCCAGAAGAGCCGGTCGAAATTTTAACACGCCAGTTGACCTCTCCTCTCCTTAGATGGGATTTTTTTTGCATTTTCTAATCATGAGAAAAAATATTATTTGCAACAGCAATTTAGGCTTTCTGGGCTCTGATAGGTCTGATTAATTAAGGATGAATTACCTCCCACTATAAAAACATGGAATTCTCCTGCAAGAGCAACAACTCAACCTAATTTGCTAGAAACTGGAAATCATTTTGCTTTGCACTTGTCCAGGTGTGCAAAAATGTTCCTTCTATTCTGACAGTGTAGGAGAAAATAGAAGAAGAAATCTCAACACTTTTTTTTAAACAAAATCTTTCCAGTGCCAAAACAGGAGTATTTTTAAAGTATTTGATTGTACAAGGCAACGAAACCCCTTTGCAGATACTCACAGCAGCCCCAGAGCAACTCCCAGAGTGGTGGGGGTGAAAGTTCAGGAATGGACAGGTTTGTGCTCCAAAGATTTGAATCGGGAAAGAAGACATTGCTGATTGCAATCCCCACAGTCATGGGGTCAAAATTCAGGTGCTTGGCCACTGACTCATATTTATGATGGTTGCAATGGCCTATGGCAGCCTTCTGAGTCCAGGGGGAAGCCACTCTGTCCACTGCAGACTCCACCTCACCCCCCTCCCCTGAAGCCACATCTGGAGAGAGGGGGTCCAAGGGGGGCATCCAGGCGAGGTCCTGACCCAGAGAGCTGGTGGGCTCTGCTTCACGCAGGGTGTTTAAGGAGAGGCTGGAGGTCCTTGAATGGAGGAGGTGCTTGTGCTGAACAGGAGTTGGGTTGGGTTGGATTGGATGGCCTCGGGAGTCCCTTCCAACTCTAAGATTCTATGCCCCATTCCAGTCAGATCCGTTCTGGTCATAAGAACATTTTATTTCTCAATGGGCTCTTTCTCTACAGCCCCATCAACTCCTAAACAGAGGGGCCTCTCAGGTTGGAAAAAATGCTCCCCTTTGACTCCAGGCCAGCCCTTCCTGTGTATTTGGAAGATAACCTCTTGAGCTCCCAACATCGGAGGCCGAAGCATCGGAGGGCTTCTGGTGCAACCTCCTGCTAGGCTTCGAGGGGGACTTGGTGCCTGGCCTTCCTGGGTCCCCTCTGTTGAAGCAGAGAATTCAAGCGGACAAGACTAGCCCCCCCCCCCCCCATCCTGCTTCTGCTACCCGTCTGAAATGGACAGGAAGGTTTCTCGCAAGCCCTCCCGTGCCCATCCCCAGAGGAGCGGGTGGATTGGGGTCTGGGCAGAGAGCTGGGCAGAGCCAGGGTCTCCCCTGGGGTTCTGGCTGGGAAAGCCAAAGAGGGCACAGGAAGGAAGAGGTGCAGAGCCTACCGATCTTGGCGGGCTTCTGCCTTTTCCTTTCCCGTTTGTGGGGTTTTTCTCCTCCCGTTTGCAAACGTCTAAAGACGGCCCAGGTTATGTCGGTGGCAATTCCAAGCAACCAGAGGCTTTGACTCATTCCACTTGCTTGGCCTCTTGCAAGTGGAGAAACAGGGACCTCACGTTGATCACATAGCCAGAGCTCTTATTGCGGGGCAGCGAGTGAAATTCAAGGAAAGCAAGGGACCCCTGCTTGGACCCCGATTCAGTTGTGGACGTAGTGAAGGGCTCCATTCTGCAACACCACAACCACCAAAGATTTCCAGCAACAACCTACCTGGCATAAGGGGAGTTATTTCATGCCAGGGTTATGAAGTCCTCGAGAGAGAAGCTGCTAGGCAGGCAGATCAGCCCTTTCCGCCTGCCAAGCACCCTCCCTTGGCCAACCTTTGGGCAGCGGGCATTTCCCCAGGGCAGCTGCCTGCTGACCCGGAAGCAACCTTAGCTTCCTTCTCTGCACCTGCTGAAGGCATCTTGGTGTCCCTCAGCAAGCAAGCGGCAAATGCAACCCCTCCCAGCTGGTCCCTGCAGATGTGGTGAGGCTTCTCCAACCAGGGGCAGCTGCAAAGTCTCTGGAGGGGGCAGCCCAGGGAAGGTTTCTCTTCCTGAACAAAAGGGTTGCTCCTCTGACGCACGAGGAGGAGGAGGAGGAGCAGACACAGTCCAGCTCTGGCAAAGGCTGGAGACAAGCACAGGGGGGCTGGAGCACCCTCTGGCACAACCACTCCTCGCCTGCAGGAAGTAGCTTAGCCTGGGAACCTTGACCGCATGCTTGACAAATGCTTTTGCTTCATCTTGTAGAGCTTGGATGCCTGGAATTCAAAGTAGCATTAAGCTGTCAGACCCCTTGCAGTTTGCCTCCTGTGCAAAGAGATTGGCAGGTGATGCTGTCAACGTGGCACTGCACCACATCCTGCACCTTCTTGAATCCCCAAGGAACCATGCAAGGGTCCTGGCATTCAGTCCCCTCATGCCAGAAGTTCTTCTCCTTAAACTGATTGTTAGTTGTGCCTGACCACACCTGTAAGTGGAACATAAGCTTTCTATCCAATAAGAAGTGGCAGGTGATGCTGGGCAAAACCAAATCCTGTATCTGTACAGAAAGTGTGGAAATACCGGACTTCCGGTGGCATTCTTGTCGACGACAGATCAGAAACTGCGATTGTGCGTGGGTTTGATCTGTGCTTACCCTGGTGGAGGGGTCCTTAAAGGACTGGACCCACCTCGTAGGAGTGGAGGGAAGAGAAGGAGACCACCAGCTGGGTTGAGGGGAGCCGCATTTCCCCTCCCTGGCTTAGCAGACTCCCCTAGAAGACAGGGGGAAGTGGCAGTCCTTAATGGCTGCCCTGAAGATGCGAAGATGCCGGGACACAAGTTTTGTACTGGAGAGTGAAAGTGGTGAGTGGCATGTAACTGGATAAAAGATTTTGAATATTCTTTTTGAAAACCCTGAAAAGGCTGAAAGAAGGAGCCCTCATTTGGAAGAGTGGTAGTGGCAAATGAGAAATCAGAGGAAAATTTAAGGTAAAGAAAAAACCGTAAATAAAAGAATTATATACAATTAGAGACTAAATTTGGAACAACATATGGAATTGGACATTAATCAGGCATTAGATAAAATGCTGGACTTATTTTGAACTGATAAAATTTCATATTAATACTACGGAAAAGTGATTTAAAATAAAAATATTCTAAGAAGGAAGTGATATAGAGCACCACCTATGGGTTAAATATTTCCTTCTTTTATGTTTCTATGGAAAACTATCATTGTATAAACAAGATTCCCAGAAGCTCATAAAAAAGAAGGGGCAATTATAGTAAAATATAAAAGAATGCAATACTTTGGGATTGTTGGAAGTTGATTTTTATAAGAAAACAGAAGAAAGAGAAAGTGAGATAAAAGGAGACTTTTGACAAGGACTATAATAGAAAAAATTGACCTTTAATAAAATAAAGAATAACTTAACAGACCAAAGAAATGGAAGAAATAAGCAATGAATTTAAATTGGAGCTCCAAACTGTGAGAGAGATGCTTAAAAGAAAAAACGAAACTGGTTGAGATAATGCTGAGTAAAGTAATGGTGTCACAGCTTGCAAAAGAACAAAGGAAGCTCAGAGAGGATGAATTAAAAGAGGAAAATATCAGCCTTGATGAATATGAAGAACAAGGACCATTGTCAAAAGACCAGAGGTGGGATTCAGCAGGTTCTGACTAGTTTTGGAGAACCAATAGTGGAAAATTTGAGTAGTTCGGAGAACCGGCAAATGCCACCTCTGACTAGAGATTTTATAGTACCCTAACCCCTGCCACACCCACCAAGCCACGCCCACAGAACCAGTAGTAAAAAAATTTGAATCCCACCACTGCAAAAGTCATAAAAGGATTTAAAACAAAGACACTGACAACAGAGACAGCAAATAAAAGAGATAAGACACCCAAGATTAAAAAGAAGAAGGGAATTTACAAGAAACTCCAAAAAAGAGAACTGAAAAGTGGGGGGGGGGGGGGACATGGCTGACAGGCAGCGGGAAAATAAAACCAGAAGGAAAAAAGAAGATAGATTGGGGAAGTTTAGAAAAGGGAAACCTGGCCAAAATTAAGAGGAATGTTAAAATTATGAGATTTCAAGATAAGGGTTAGGGATTGTACAAGGAGGATACCACATGGGAATGTATATTGGCATTTAGTTTAAAACTTCCCGGAAATTATTTTAGGATTATATACCTCTATAACACTATAAATTATATACATATAAATATACATACATACATATATATATGTGTGTTTTCTCAAGTTTTCGCGGGTACTTACATGTATGGTATTCAGCTTTGTTCGGGTATTTTGTTCGGGTATATTTTTGGAGGAATAAAACAGAACTGGAAATGTATTAAAATATATAGACAAAATATGGATAAGTGGCAAGGGAGAAAAAATGATTATTAATGATTATAAGAAAAGTGAAATGTATTAAAATATATAAATTTTGGCTAAGCAGAAAAGGAAAAATATGATTATTAATGATTAAAAGAAAAGTCAAGATGAAATGAGATATATTAGGAAGTAATTCCAGCGATTATAGGGGGGATTCCTTAAAATATACATGTTTTAAAATATACAGTTGATTATTTAATGTTAATATGCTTAAAGTTGTGGAATGGATTATTAAATTAGATAGATTGAGGGGATATATCACGTGGATCCTAAATACATTGGTTTTGTTTTGTTCTTGCTTTTTTAAGATTGTTCATTATATAATTGGCTTAGGGAAAATTAAGGACAACAATGATATGTAATGTTAAATAAAATAGGTGGTAAGCTAAAAACGGAAATAATAGGGGATAAAGAACTGGGAATCTATATTTGGATGAAATGATATTGATACTGAATTAATGAATTGAAACATAAAATGGAAATTTATTTAAAGATAAGTGAAATGGATAATGATATGAAATGATATGATATAGGATTGTTGGAAATGAAAGTATGATTATGTATAAGTGTTATAATCTGGAACCACGTTGCTCATGTAAAGAGATGTGTAAAAATTAAAAAATTAAAAACTTGTGTGGAAATATCTGCAGAGCGCCTTCTGCTGCCCAAGAGGAGAGAAGCACCAGGCCAAGTCCTTTGAACAATTCCCCCAAAGCAAAAGCCCGCGTTTAACTGGGGGCCAATGAACTGTGGGTGCCCCAGGGAAGAAGAAAAGAGGGTTTGGCCTCTGCCGGCAGAACTCACGTTGCTTCTCCGGGACCTAGGTGGATCTTCTCATAAAGCTTTACTCTTGGTGAACCCTCTGGAGCAGGAGTTCCTTTTTTAGAATGTCCCAACTAGACGGCTGATAGGAGCATTTACTGACTGGATGACCCTCCTGACGCCTACGAGGAGTTTGCAGCAGATATGTTCTCTTTGCGTCCTGATAGCAAAATATCTGTCGCTGCTTAGGATTGAACTCTCAACCTGTATCTGCTGAGTCTTCACCTCGAGGCCACCGCGCCACTCTGCAAATCAGGCTTATGATGAACAATAAACAAAATCAACATTTGCACAGCCTAGAAAGTTATTTTCCTGTTGTGCTCTCCTCACCCAGGGAGGGATTGGCTCAGACTTCCTGCACAGGGAGGGCCCGTCAATGGACATTGGACAGCTCCCAACTGATTCCTATTGCGATGACGGGAGTCCTGATTTACGACTTATGCTGCTGTCCTCTTCTTTTGCCGATCTGGCCTTCATCTCAGGGAAGCGGGGGGGGGGGGGGGGGGGGGGGGGGTGGACCCGCTTTGGGAGCCTGGCAATCATGTGAAATGGCTAAGGGAGCCAATATTCCCCAGGTCCAGGCAGCTCCTGGTGACTCTGAACTGAAGCAAAGGTTGGGAAGGATTTGAACCACATGCATCGATACAGATTTTTACTTCGGCATCCAACCTTTTAAACTTGTTTGCATCCTTGATTGAACGGGTCTTCAGCAACCCCCAGATAGGCATAGCTGTCCCTTTGCCTGTCTTTCTGATTCAGGGCCTGGGGCCACCACCCTGATGTGTCCAGAGGGGAAACAGGGCAAGAGAAGAGCCCCCTTCGCCCGGCTCTGAGAAGCCCTGAAGCATAAAGCAGGTCTGTGGGTTTCACGCCTGCAGAGACACAATTAACTTTTGAGATATTGCTGTGCAGAAATGGCTTTTCCTCCCTCCCTGCCCTGAGCTTGGCATTTAAAAGAGTCCTTGGACGGAGGGGAGGTGGCCGCAGAAAGGCCACTGGTAGATTGAGGAGATGTCCTCCAGAGAGATCACCCAATCCCAGGGCCTGGAATGGATTTCTAGCCATGAGTCAATCATTTCTATTCAAAATGTGCACCCTCCTCCTAATGCCCGTTATCTCAGCCTAGCTTCGCGTTAATACCAGAGATGGACTTTATGATGCTCGGGGCACATGCAGGCCTTGTCGGGGGAGACAAGCTAGTCCAGGGCAATAAAAATCTGGGGGAGTGAGGGACCCCCTTTCCCCACTAAGGGTTTGTATTCAAAAGTTTAGGTGAGGTGGGAAATCAGTCTGATTTTTGAGGCACAGGAGCATTTCTTTCTTCTGGATTGAAACTTTTTACACCAATTGGCTAAGCAAAAAAAAAAAAAAAAAGGCATTTCATCTAATCCTGGCTTTAGTGTCCAAAAACTAGCTCAGTATTCCAGGATTGGCAGGTGAGACATTCCAACTCCTTCCTCTCACAAGCAACGTCCCAGGGGCGGCCTTGCCTGGCAGGTGACTCTCATTCGGGCATATCCTGGTGCATCTTTACACTATTTGAGGGGCTGCCACAAAGAGGAGGGGGTCAAATTATTCCCCAAAGCACCAGACGGCAGGACAAGAAACAATAATTGGAAACGGATCAAAGAGAGAAGCAACCTGGAATTAAGGAGAAACTTTCTAATAGTGAGGACAATTACCAGTGGAACAGCTCACCACCAGAAACTGATAGGCGCTTCATCACTGGAGATTTCTAAGAAGAACCTGGATAGTGAGATAGTATAGGTTCTCCTGTTTGAGCAGGGGGCTGGACTAGAAGACCTCCAAGGTCCTTTTCAGCTCTATTCTGATTCCATTCTATTTTATTTCCACCCCCTTTGAAGTGAGCAGGGTATGAGGATGGGGTGCTGATGGGGGACTTGGGTGGAAGGGTGCTTTCTCTTCTGAAGGGCACCATACTATCCCATCCTGGCCAGCTTGTATCTAAAGCTCCTCTTTGGACATAAACCAGGCATCTACGGGAAGAAACATGGGCTGGCCAGACCTCCTGAGACCCCGCAGGCGTTGGCAGCTTTGCAAAGGAAGAAGCCTGCTGGGCAGAGGCCTCACCTTGCCCTCACAGGCGTAGGAAAGGAGGCCGGACTTTCCTCCTGGAAGAACAGGAGAGAAGACTAGGTGTCGTGCCCCTGGTGGAGTCGGACTCTGAGGGAGAGGAACAGCCAACAGGGGGTTAGTGGGGCCCCGGAGGTTGCGGAGGAGGCTGGGGAAGGACAGAGGCTGGCTGGGCAGTCAGAGGAAGACCCAGGCCCATCCCCTCTCCATCTAGGGCATGCAGGGAGGAGTGGAGAAGGGAACAATGTGGTCTACAAGGGAGGAGAGGGCCTTGATCTTCTTCACGGGCTGCAGCTGTGACAACTGGATAAAGAGGACATACATGCGTGTGGGCCAGTGCTGGAGACAAAGTGTGGAAATATCTCTAGTTTATTGGTCCTCTCTGAGTTTGGTGTCCTTCCCAGGGTGTATTCTGTTATCTGTGGACATCTTCAAGCCCTTAACTTGCTTGGTTTGTGTTGTTTTTTCCTCTTTATAATTTATAAGCATTTTTAGTTTAAGCGGCATTTCCTCCTTCTTGTAACTGCTAGTGTGGGAGTTTTTGGTCTCCAGTCAAGGATATTTGGAGCTTGGAAGCAAAGTGAAGGAATAAAAGGGGATTTACCTGTTTTTTTTTTTGTTTTTTTGGGGGGTGACTGTGTTTATTTTTTATCCCACCCTGGGTCATCACACTAGGCTGCCATAGGAGCATCAGAGTGGCAAGGAGGACACAGTCAAGCACAGTACAGGCGACAAGAGGAAGGGCTGCCATCCCAACCATTTTTAACTGCCCAGACATACCTTAAAAATAATTCTGGGAGTTGAAGCCCACACATCTTTAAAGGGCCATATTTGAAAAACACTGCTCTAAAAAGCCACATATAGAAACCTCCGGGTCGAAGGGGCCTCCGGGGTTCAATTCCCTGGTCAGGCAGGAGACCCTGCACCATTCTGGACAAAGGGCTGTCCAGTCTCTTCTTAAATGGCTCCAGTGATGGAGCAGCCCCAACTTCTGCAGGGAAGCTGCTTCCCTGGTTAATTGTTCTCCCTGTCAGGACATTTCTTCTTAGTTCTAGATTGGATCGCTCTTTGATAAGCTTCCATCTATTGTTTCCTGTCCTGCTTTCAGAGGCTTCGCAGAGTAAGTTGATCTGGTCTTCTTTATGGCAGCTCCTTAAACATTGGAAGAGGGTCATTGTGTACCCCCCTGAACTGTTCTCTTCAAAAGGCTAGACATACCTAGTTCCCTCAAACGCTCCTCATACCATTTAGTCTCCAGACCCTTTATAAAAACAAGATTGGCAGCAAGCAAATTTAATAAACCATATCATCTTTGTTGCTTCTCTCTGCATTCTTCCTAGGGTCTCAGCATCTGTTCTGTATTGTGATGCAGTGTTTTAAGCGTGGTCTCACTAGTGCGTTATAAAGCAGCATTATCATTTCTCGTGGTCTTGAGCCTCCAGAAGCAAGTTCAGCCTTGGCTCCCCAAAGGCTTCTGCTCTGAAGGGGAAATCAATCCCTCAATCTCTTGGATTCCTCCTCCAAAGAACTGAGGCAGTGGAGTTCTCTTGAGATTGGTTGGTTGTGTGCAGACATTTCATGACCCAACTAGGGAACATCATTGGTTATGAGGGAGGGTGGGGTTTGCTGGTCCCTATTGATCTTTGTACAAGAGCTGGAGTACAGTCGCAGATCCACTCTCAGGGATCCTTGCTCAAGGAGGGGGGCTTGGAGCCCTACAGCCCATCAGCTCTCTGCAGCTAAAGCCAGCTGCCTGGGAACTTGACTCTCTGCATCTTTCTTTGTTGCCCTTAATTATAGGGCATTTGTTGACAAGAGAAGCCTTCGTTTCTAATTGGCCTCAAAGGGAAATTGAGCTGAACAGCTGACAGTAAATTAAAACATGTGTACGGGTGTGTGATTCAACAGCTCACAGTATTAGCAACTGAAGCTAGACTATATTTAATTCACAACAAGGATTATGTTGGTATAGAAACATTGCTTCCTTTGCAATCTGACATAACACGTACTTTGGGATGCTTTAAATTTTTTTGTCTTTTGCATTTTTCCTGAGATGGAAATGATGTGCGTATTTATTTCTATATTACCCTTCAGATGAAGTGGCTCCCAATAAAAATATAACTGGATTCATGTCACTAAAATAGTACAAAAATGATTGGAATAAAAAGCATTTTTAATTTCAGATTCACTTCAGTATATTTACCTTCCCACAATTTCAAGACAGAATAAATAGATTTACTTTCTAGCTTTCTTCATGGTTGGATTTCTGCGTGGTGGGCCAGCATGTGCGCGTGAAGCTCTTTGCACAAGCAGCACTTGCATTCGTGCACAAAGCTCCACTCGTGTGAGCAGAGGGTGCTCACTCACAATGCTCCAGTGAATGGAACTTTGCGCGTGAGCACAAGCGCTCTCTGCTCGTGTGAAAGGAGCTTCTCAGGCGAGCGCAAGGGAAGCCAGGACTGACGGTTTCTTTAGGGTAACATGACTTCTTTTGGGCTGACCATTTTGTTTAGCATGTGAAGCCACGCTGCACTTGCAGTTTTTAAGGTGTTACCATTTTCATGATATTTCTTGCAATGCGCCTCAGGATTGGGACCTGAACTGTGTGTGTGTGTGGGGGGGGGGGGGGGAGATTGGCCAAGAGTGTTTTTGGATGCACCTGTGAATCCCACTGACTTGGGCAGGTTTGCCCAGGAAGACAATAGTGGTTGCCCGAGGGCCCATTCACTTCAATAAAATAGAACAATAATAAAAAAGTTTCTTTCGACATGTGAAGGACAAGAAAAAAGTCAAGGAAACAATCAGTCCAACAAAAGAAGATGGCAAGGAAGTGAAGGGAAGCAGGGAGGAAGCAGAGCTGCTCAACTCATTCCTCGCCATGTCTTCACGCAAAAGGGGGGAGGAGTCCAGCCTATTAAAAGCAACACCGAAGAAGACAAAATAGGCCAGAAAATGGCAAGTGAACACCTGCCCACTCTCGACAAGTTCAAATCACCAGGACCAGGTGGATTAAATCCCAGACTTCTGAAGGAGCTGGCAAGTCTCATCTTGGAACCACTGAACCAAATCTTTCAAAGATTCTGGGGAAAAGAGCGTATGTGCTTCCCATCTTCAAAAAAAGGGAGGAAATGGATCCAGGAAACTACAAACCAATCAGCCTGACATCAATACCCGGGAAGACCCTGGAAAAAATAATCAAGCAGCAGATCTGCAAATTCCTAGAAACAAGGAAAGCTATTCCTAAAAGCCAACATGGATTTGTCAAAAACAGATCATGCCAGATATTCTTATTGCCTTCTTTGACCAAGTGACTAAATTCCTGTGCCAGGTAGAAAAGGCATTTGAGAAAATAGACCACAACCTGCTTCTTGGTAAGATAGTAAATGTAGGATAGACAGCATCACTACCAGGTGGATTTGTGACTGGCTAACCAACCCCACTCAGTGGAACTACACTCACATGGAAGCATGCAGTGGGGCTGAAGAGCAGCAATTATAAGAAGGATCTAGCAGTCCTACCTGTAGCTTCCAAAAATGCCAATGCAGTCCTAGGCTGTATTAACAGGGTGAGAGTATCAAGGTCATGTGAATTGTTAGTGCCATTTTAACCTGCTTTGGTAAGACCATAGTTGAACTATTGCATTCAGTTCTGGTCACCACGATATAAAAGATGTTGAGTCTCTAGAAAGAATGCAGGGAAGAGCAACAAAGAGGATAAGGGGGCCAGATGCTGAAACATATGAAGAACAGTTGCACCCCTGTTTGGGGGGAGGTTGGGCTAGAAGACCTCTGGGTCCCTTCCATCTCTGTTATTCTGGACTTAATGGAGAACAACTAATGAAGTGGGTTCCTTTTCCTCTCTACTTGCCTGGTGGTTCAGTGAAATGCCCTCATCCCTTTTCTGGGAATTTCTCACTTCTAAGTGGAGCTTCTTCTTTCCCTGGATAGAAAATGTCCTGAAAAGAGGCAGCCACAAAGAGGTTTAACTGACCTTCAAGAGCTGAAAGGTTGGAAGAGTGCTGAAGCCGTAGGAAATGCAGGGCCTGGAGCGCTGGTGCCTTCGGTTTAGCCAAGCCTAGAAAGCAGCAGAATGGTTTGGGAATGGACTCGGGTTCCAGCCTTCCCTTTGATGGCTTTGGGCAGCTCCTCCCTCTCAGCCTAATCTACCTCACGGGAAGGGAGAACATTTGGTCCATCCTCTCCAAGGCCCAGAATTAAGAAGTAAGTGACAAGCCTGCACTTGCTGGGAATTCTAAAGTCCTTCCTGAGCCACATTTTAACTTGCCTGTTCGACACCCCTGGTGGGAAGACTCCGTGCATGTTACTGGATGCTGGGTGTGGATTAGCCACGGAACTGTGGAAACTGTAGTCCCATCTGACATGTCCAACTCTAGGCCACCAAATGGACTTTTGGACCAAACAGCCAATCTCAGCTGCACTGCTGGCTGACCGCTTTATCATCGCACGCGTTGAGTCTGTCTGGCCTTGTCCTGTTCCAAATGCGGCATCACCATTCCAAGCAAAGGGCACTTTATTATCTTGACTGGCCAATGAAGCTGTGCTTATTATCTCGGCTGCAGCTACAGGGAAACGGTCTCTTCCAATCTGCAGTCTTGAAAAGGTTGCTCCTGGCCCCACTTCCTGGGGCAGTAAATGATCCGGGAATCTCTCCGTCCATCTAGAGAATGAAGAATGGATTTCTGGCCACGGTCAAGGTCAGAGCTCTGGTTTACAGGATGCCCCATCACTCTGCAAGGCTAGGAGGCAACAAGGGTGAGGAGAAAGACCAGGTGCCTTGAGGAGAGGCAACCTTTCTTGGTCCTGAAAGAAAGCTGAACCAAAGAAGAACCCCAGCTCCAAATGGACAGAATCCTTCCACAGGGCCCGCTCATAAGGATCTTATTTATTCATTTATTGAATGTAGAGGACACTCGGCTGTAAATAACTCAGGATGGCTTACACTTTATAAAAGTAGAGAACATTGAAATAAAAGGGGAGGGAGAAATCATCCATCAGCTCCAAGCACCAAAGAAAAGCAACAGAGCTCGGAAACCATTGTACCCAAAGCCTGGAAGAATATCCAGGTTTTCAAGCATGTTCAGGATATCCCTGGTGTGGGACCATATGGATCTTTACTCTCCTAAAGCAACATCCAGAGGTGCCACATCTGGGCCCGTGAGCACTCCAAAGCTTTTTGGAATCGGAGCCCAAAATGCATAGGCTTATCCTAGAATGTCTGATATGTGAGCAGAGTTTAAACATTTAAATATGTATACTACATTTTCCTACTACTAAGTATCTGCTGTGAACTCCATGTGGACGGCAGGAAGAGCATTTGGCCAGTAAGCACTCAGCTCCATCTAGCTGGCCCTGACTCCATCCTCAATTAAGGGACAACAGGGATGCAAAAAGGGAGTTTTTAAATAACATTTGCCTACAAGGGAACCTGCCTTCTTTTGCAGTAGAGAAATTTTAAGTCACTCTCAAACTCATCTCTCAGCTGTACCCGGGTGACCTCACAGCAGCATGACTATAATTTCCCTGCCACTATTTGGAAATGGGCTGCCGCTGCCTTTTTCCAGATGTTTGTTCTTCTTAGCCTGAAAGATCCCAACAGTTTTCCACCCAACTACCAATGAGTTCTATTCCCTGAGCATTTCATCCTGATGAGCCAAGGTTGGCTAGGCACTGCATTCAGAAGATGTATTTCAAGATCTCTGTCCCCAGGACAATTCGAAGTCACACTTTGGATGTATACAAAGGGTATACATCCTTCTGAATCCACAGAGACTTACTTTCAGGACTGGAAATCATGTCATCATGTTGTTTCAGCCTAAAAGTGCTGTACGCTACACAAGGAGCTGAACTGGAAGATTTGGAGAAAACCCCTAAAGTGAGGAAGTGTGCAACTGGGTTTCCCAACCGTTTCTGCCATTTCCATGGGACACAGCAACTAAGAGCAGTGAATGAGAGCTTTGGGAAAGGCGGCTGGGTGGGGGCACTTCAGATTGTGACCTACTGTAATCAAAATAGATTAACTGGGATAGAGAGACTGAACACGAAGGGGAGGAGAAAAGCAATCCGGGCACAAAAGAGGAGGAGAAATGGAGGGTGGAGCAGTTGCACAAAATCCAAGCTGTGTGTTTCCCACATGAAAATGCTGGACTGCCTGCCAAAAAATTAACACTTTCATCAGCACCACCTTTGTCGCTGCCTCTGATGCTGCATAAAATAACTACTAGGTTGGCATTTGTAAAAAGAAAAATATAAGAAAAAAAAAGAGGCAAAGAAATCCACCCCTTTGCAGGACTGGATCAACTACTTAAAGAGTGAGGACAAATGCAACTTTGAAGGGAGGCTGGATGGCTCAGAAGGAAATAAAATCTCTTGGTACTGACTCTGTATAGCTGTCACTGAGCTTTCTGGCTCGTTCACTAGGTGCAGGTTACTCAGCTCAACACATCATTCTGGAATTTCTCCCAAGTATTATTAAGCAGGGCCAAGGAAACTGTGCTTTCATTCTGTTCCAGCTTGGGGGGGGGGGGGGTTCACCCCTGTTTTAGGGGCAGGCAAGGGACGGGACTGCTTTCCTGGGAGTGAGAGGGGCAGGGAATCTCCTCCGCGTGATAGAGGAGACGCTGCTGAGAGGGAAGCCCAGGCAAGAAATCTCCAGACAGGCAGCTACTTCAAAGGTTATCTACTCTTCAATATTATTTGACTAATTCATTAACAATTTGAACGGTAGGACTGATGGCTGCTCATCCAATATGAAGTTGACATAACATTGTGAGGTCTGGCCCACACCCAAAATGACAGAGTAAGACTGCAGATCAATCTAGCAGGTTGGAAGCTTCAATGGGGAGAAATGTAAGGAATTGCATTTTGGGACACACAAACAATATGGGGGATTCGTGGCCTGGAAGCACAGCAGCCGAGAAGGACTTGGGTGTGAACTCCGATAACTAGCTGAACATGACTCAGGAGTGGAAGACAGCGCTAGAAGGGTGGCTGCAGATTTGGGCTGTGTTAGAAGAACCACTAACACAAATGCCCCAAATCCTCCTTCCCTCCACTCTGCACTGGGAGACCCTGCACGATTCACTTCAAAAGGTTGGACTAGATGATGCTTGTGAACCCCCTTCCATGAAATACATCCCTCCAAAGCTCTGGAGCCATGGAAATCCTCACAATCCATTAACTTAATTTCTGTTCAGATCGGTACATCTATACACACAGCAGCAAGTGAAGCCCACAACTGCAGTAATAAAGGCTATCAAGCATGCAGAACAATGCCAACACTTCCCACACTCACCTCAAGGCGTGCCTCAACATTCACATTTTAAACAAAGTGCTGCATTTGTTGCAAAGACTTAAAGGCACAACAATAACTGAAGCCACTGCACTATCACACATCTGGATGTGGATTCTGCATCAGCCTGTCTCAAACTATCTGGCAGTTAAAACCCATTCTACCCCTTGATAACTGTCTATTAAGGTTTGAATACCAGCATTTTGGAACAACACATTTAATTTAATAATGTATCTAAAGTCTAACCTGATCAATCATGAGGGATGTTATTCCATGCACACTTGCACCGCTAGATCTTAGTCAATAGCATTTTGTTTCTGCAATACAACCTGCCCAAAGAACTCACGTGAACCTCTTTCAGCTTCTCACAAATGTTCTGCTGGTAGTGAATTGGTAGAAAGAGAGCTTGTTTGTACTGGACTGGATTCTGCTGAATTATACCTTCTTCGGCGTCCCTGGCTTCCCTTGTTGTCTATTCAAAACAAACTTCATCAGTTCATTCTTCTAGCCCGGCCCCCATTCAAGCAGGAGACCCTGTCCCACCCTAGACAAATGGGGTGTCCATCTCTTCTTAAAAGCCTCCAGTGATGGAGCCCCCACAGCTACTGGAGGCAACTTAATTGTTCTCACCGCCAGGAAATCCTCCTTGGTTCTAGGTTGCTTCTCTCCTGGGTTCGTTTCTATCCACTAAGTTATTAAGCAAGGATTACTTGTATTTAGCTCAGACGAGCACTGGAGACATCTTACTAGAGTCTCTATAGCTTTCCTCCTTGATCGTGGGATTAGACACATATATTAGAGGAGTGGAGGATTAGCCATATAGTTTGCTCAAACATGATTTCTTCATAATTGGCTATATTCGCACCTCACGCTAAGCAAGCGCTGGGGTCATAAAACAAACTCAGCCAAGTTCACATCAACAATACTAAACTTCTCAATGGATGAGCCCAACCTAGCAATCTTCTTTTCCTCACTGCTCAGCAGCCAAAAGGACTTGTAACGCTGCCCATCGTGGCCCCCATTCTCAGGCTATGAGACTGAGATTCATCACCTGACACCATGTCAAAAGCTTTGGGCCAATCCACTAAACAGCCACCCACAGAGAGTAAATTCTAATTATGAAAGACAAAAAGTCTAGAGTTCACCTTGACTCTAGAATTGACAGGCCCATATTGTTTTCTTGGCAATACCAGCCTTGTGCTCCAGAAATGAGTAAGAAACTGAGTAGATTGAAAGGGTTGCACAGCTAGAAATATTTTTATGGAGTACAACGATCATTTCTCAGCTATACAAACAAAATGAAACAAATGAAACTATCTGTACAATCATGTACACGGCTCTTAGGTGCAGAGGCGATTTCAGGGTGAGCACAAGGGAAGAGTTCCTCCCAGACACCTTCCTTGCTCTCCCGATCGAAAGCCCCCCGCCAGGGGCCGAGCAAGCATTCAGGGCTGCCCCCACAGGCAAATGGCCACTTTGGGCATTGAGAAAAAAATGTTCGCTTTCTGGAGGAACATACAGCAGTTCCTTTCTTATCACCACACATTAATTAATCTGTCCGACAATATGTAGCATAATTAAAACTATATAAAATTGTAAACATGGGATATCAGTACAACATATACTTATAGAGTGTGGCTGTACACCCCTCCAGAGATTAATTTTACATGTTTAAGTCACAAAAAGGGAAGTCATCTTATTTAAATATATTTAATTGAACATTACATTTTGTTAACTTGTCTTGACCTGGGCCTGCATAGTTTTGGAATTTCAGTCCTTGACATGCCAATAGTTGTCCCTCATTTCTTCCCCAGCAACTGTGCACCCCAAGTTTAATACCTAGTAAACTCTCATTCTTCAAATGTTCTTTGCTTCCTAATCCAGTTATTCTAGAATTACAATTGGTTTAAGAGAAAATAATGCTAAGTGCTCAGCATTACAAAATTGCCCTTATATTGACCATTCAAGGAGGAGAGACGAAACAAAGATCAAAAGAACCATCAAATTAAAAAGGCAGTTTTGTCAAACCATTTCCATGGCCCCAGAGGAGGCAAATTGTCCACTGTTGGGGCCATGGCCAAAGAACTCCAGGGTGGGGTTTTCAAAGCTGAAAGTCAACTTATTGACTAGCAGCAACATGGAATTTCCTTTTTCCACATAACTTTTTCAATGCCCTTTAATCTAGAGCTCAACATACAAAAATAAAATGCAAAGAAAACTGAGGAATTGAGGCGGTTTTAGTGCATTCCAAAAGACCGAAGAACTTCTAAAGGATCAGGATCCCCTTTCTCCAAGGGGGAGATGGAGGCCGCCCCCCTGGGCGTCAATAAGCTTCTCCGTGCCGGGGAAGGAGGTTGGGGTCTGCTCCCAGAATCCAGGGGAGGGGGGGGGGAAGCGAAGCCTGACTGAGAGAACCTCCACCTGCCTCCGGCTGTGTCCGGTCCCAAGGGAGCCAAAGCCAGAGTCTCTCCTCCGGTTTACCTCTGGCCGAAGCAGGGGGGGCTTTGTGGCCCAACTGTTCTCCTGCTGGGAGCCAAGGGACAAACAAGAGTCATGTGGGAAGGTCCCCCCTTCTCTCTTGGGGCATCAGAGGCAGGGAGGAAGAACAAATCCAGACCGATGCAGGTAGTCCTTGACTTATGACAGTGGAGCCCAAAACCTCTGTTGCTAAGTGAGACATTGAACTATTTTATGACTTTAACTGGACCTGGCTCCCCCATGGACTTGGCTTCAAAAGGGGACCCGTCACCCAGGAGGCTGCAAGCGCCGTAAATGGGAGTTTGGGTCAGGTGACCCTGGGCGCGCTGGGTCATGACCCCAAAGGTGGGGGGAAGGGTCATCGTTCACTTTTTCTAGTGCCGTTGAACCGATGGATGGCCTGCACTCGCTCTCCATGAAGTGGGGCTCTGACCCAGCTGGGCTGGAGCCGTTTCCTCCTCCACCTTCCTTGCGATGCCGGCCATGTTGCAGGGCCCCTGGGGACATGCTCAGCTCCCCTTCATGGGCCGAAACCTGCGCGCAAGAAACTCTCCTTCCCTCCTTTGAAACGCATCCCTTGGATCCTGCGCTGTCTTTCCTCCGGCAGCTGAAGGCGGAGGGAGCGGATGGCTGCCTTATAGGGACAAATAAGGAGACAAGGAGTTGCTCCCAGGCAAGGAGAGTCTCCACCGGGCTCTCTGGGTGGTTCCTCCCTGGGGTGTGTGTGTGTGTGTGGGTGTGTGCAGTCCAAGAACCGCTTAGTTGAAAAGTTCACCGTTCCCAAAGTGAACTCGCTGTCTTGGGCTGAAGGTTCACCTAGTGCTTGGGGGGAGGCTACATCAACACCTGGGGACCCCCGTTCTTGATCCAATCTTTGGAAGGGGGCAAAGCCCCTTCCAGATACAGACTGTTGCTTTCCTCACTATTCAAGGTTTAAATTGCTACCCAAATTGCCACACTGATAACAATTTTGAGTTTGGATTGTATAAATACCCTTGTGCCCACTCATACCTGCATTCTGTAGTCCATTAGTTGCATCTTACGACACAATGAATAGCCCAGGATGGAAAAAAGCAGAATGTCAGCTTCCACCCCCACCCCCCCACCGATCCTCAGAGGCCCAGAAGATTTCCCTGCTTGGAGCATTTTTCCAAAATCAGAGACTTTTGTTTTTAATGCAAAAGTCTCGCTCTATCACTGACGCACACCCAAAGCCCCCCCCCCCCCCAAAAAAAAAAAAAAAAAAAAAGCTGTTGGAGCAGCTTCCTCTGACCAAAAGCCTTTCGATCTCCCTGCAGTGGAGCCAGGAAGCCCAAGCGGCTGGGAGGGCTGACCCCAGAAAAGGGGGAGGGCAGCAGCCTTCTCCTTCCCGGCCAGACCCATGGGACCAGGGTGCCTGACCCCCTACAAGACGCTACTTGTGTTTCCTTCCCAGACTGACAAGGCAGATGGGCTCTGGGGTCCTCCAGCTGTTCCCATGAGGAGAAGGCCTGTTCTCTCTGGGGACCCAGCCAAGGGCAGCTCCGGCAACTGCGGCATGTTCCAGAGAGCGCCAGGAAGAGAGATGCTGCTCTGTGGAAAAACTCTGTGGCAGCCCCCAGGCCCCTCCCAACCCTTTGGACACAAGAATAAAAGAACAACAGAGTTGGAAGGGGCCTTGGAGGACTTCTAGTCCAACCCCAGCTCAAGCAGGACGCTCTCTACCCCATTTCAGACAAGTGGCTGTCCAGTTTCTTCTTGAAATCTTGCAGTGTTGGAGCTCCCACAACTTCTGGAGGCAACTTCTGCTCCACTGGTTAATTCTTCTCACTGTCATGAAGTTTCTCCTTAGTTCTCGGTTGCTTCTCTCCTGGGTTGGTTTCTATCCGTTGTTTCTTATCCTGCCTTCCGGGGCTTTTGAGAATAGGTTGAATCCCCTTTATGGCAGCCCTTCAGATATTGGAAGACTGAGATCTTGTCTCCCCTGGTCCTTCTCTTCACGAGACATACTGGTACTCAGTTCCTGCAACTGTTCTTTGTATGTTTTAGCCTCCAGGCCCCAATCGTCTTTGTCTTCTCTAGACTTTTTCCGAAGTCTCAATGTCTTTTTCATAATCTGGTGATCAAGACTGGAGGTATTGCAGGTGTACTCCGACTAAGACTTTATAAAGTGATGCTGGTACTTCATGCGATCTTGCTTCTATCCCCCTTTCAATGCCAGGTAGGGCTGCATTGGGGTTTTTTTGGCTGCTGCCGCACACTTCTGGCTCCTATTTAAGTGATTTTCCACTAGGACTCCAAGATCCTCTGATATTGAGGCAGACTTTACCTAAACTACTTTTACATTTGTTTTTGCTTAAGCCTCATGTTACTTTTCTTTACACTGAATTTCATCTTGTTGGATAGGCCCAGTGTTCAAGTCCCTCGAGATTCATCTGGACCTTGAATCTATCTTCTGGGGTGTTGGCTATTTCTGGCAGCTTAAAGTTTGCAAATTTAATGATTTTCCCTTCTATCCCTTCATTTAAATAGTTTATGAAAATATTGAAGAGTACTGGGACCTTGGGCTACCCCACTGCTTACCCCCTCTGTGTAGATGTAGTTCCACTGAGAACTATACATTGAGTGCAGTTTGTCAGCCAGTTGCAAATCCATCTGGTGGTGATGCTGCCTTTCCCACATTTTTCTAGCTTACCAAGAAGTAGGTTGTGGTCTACTTTGTCGAATGCCTTGCTGAAGTCTAAGTATACGATGTCCGCAGCATGTTGCTGGCCAACTGATATAGTCACTTGGTCAAAAAGTGAAATAAAACTTGTTTAGCATGATCCGTTTTTGAAAAACACCCATTGGCTACTAGTGATAACTTTGCTTGCTTCTGTGTATCTGCAGACCTGTTGCTTGATTAACTTTTCCAGGACTATTCTGTCCTGTCTCATGCACAGAGGTGGATTTGCGGCTGTGCAGATGCAGATAGATAATTCCACAAAACATCCATAACAAAGTACATTTATTGGTACATCAGGTATCTTCATAACTCACATTTATGACAAAGCTCTTCTATAATGACCAATCCTTTGTATATCAGCATTGCAGGTGAAAGATGGTTATTTTCCTAAGCCATCTTGTAGCGATGGCTGCTTATCTGTTTATGAGTCCAGGCAAGAATGGAGGGGACCTCCCTCAACCCCTCAAGGGTCAATTTAGTGACCAATCAGGATTACAGATGTGGCCACTTGACATGAACTACATTTCCCAGGATACCTTTAACTACATTTACCATGATGCATTCCATTAAGGGAACAGCTCACAATTCCTAAGTATCTAACCAATTCCCATAGACTGGTTGGGACAGCACAAGGACCTTCCCGGGTGCTGATGTGAGGCTGACTGGTCTGCAGTTTTTTGGGTCAGGGCCAGGCCCCGCAGCCTTGGCATCAGCTCAGTCCCAAAACCAGCAAGCAAATCCTGCCTCCCTTGGCAAGTGTCATTTCGCCTTTGCACAATGGGTTATCTCAGTAGGAGCTTGGATCTCGAGCGCTGGCCCCCTGCCCCTTGGCCAAGCTCAGAAGTGGACCTGGGAGCTGCAGAGGAGCCTCCTCTCCTCCTGTGAGGAGCAAAGTCCAAGCGAGAAAGGCCCCGCCCAGCTCTTGCCCCCAACCCCTACACCAGGGCTGCCAAACTGCTGGCCCACAGGCAGCATGATGCATCACGTGCCGGCCACACCCATGCCCAATTTAGCAAAGGCGAGAAAAGACCTGATATGTCACATGAGGCTGCTGTGACGACATGAGTTTGACACCCCTGTCCTGGAGCTATTCTCTCCCTTCCCCTCCCCAGGAAGCTCCCACCTGTGATGGGGGGGCATGGAAGGCCTCCTTTTTACGTCTACAGGCACAGTTGCTGCTGCGGATCCTGCCCTGCCAACAGCTCAGGTTCCCTTCCACATGACTCCCTTCTACTATTCATGGAGTTAGAAATTGGATTTCCTTTTGGAAAAATCCCACTCCAGAGGCTGCCCTCCCCCTCCTCCTCCTCTTCCTCCTCCTCCTCCTCCTCCAATGGAACAGCCATAATTATGACTCAACGGAATGAGGGCTGTCTCTCCTTTCAAAAGCAGCTGCAAGCGGAGACTCCCCATCATTCTGCATATGTGTCTGTTGCATTTTGGCATCAACTAACATCTAAGGCTGAACATAACCATGGAAACCGAGACTGGCTTTTTCTAAGGCACAGGGAGCGCCGGCAGCTGGAACCTGTCACGGCAAGGACACGTTGTGCAATACCAGCCCTTCCTTGAGGGTGATGTGACAAGGGAGAGGCTCAGCGGTCCTCTCTGCAGGCAAGGCAGGCAAGGAAGCAGTGGAGGCCAAAGAGGAAGGCTGGCCAGACAGGGAGAAGGCGGCGGCCCAGGAGCTTTGGAGGTGGTGAAATCAGCCTCCCCCCCCCCCCCCCCCCGAGTTTTATACTCCAACAGTCCAGCTCTGCGGGGGGGGGCAGAAAGAGGAGAGACAGATCACCTGGATCTCCCCTTAAGAGATCTGCTGCAGATCCCCGCCTACCTTGAATTGCAGCATACTCCTCATGGCCTGATAACTGCTCAGCTGTGCAGCGCGGTGGTCCTCTCCCTCAGACCCCCTGGCCAAGCGATGGGAAAGCTTTGAGAGACCCCAGTACAAAAGGGAGGCCCCTTCAGGAGGCGGAGGATGATGGGCCAGCAGCAGGAGTCCAGCAGCCGCTTGAGCCGAGGGTTGGGCTAGAAGATCTCCAGGGTCCCTTCAACTCTTAGTCTGTGGCTCTGGATGAACCTGAACCGATTCGGTCAACCGCCATTCCCCTCAGCCTGGCTCGCCTGCTGCCTGAGCCCGACCGCCTGCCGTCCCTGGACCAGAAGTTTCCAAGCAGGCGTCGAAGGACGCCGGTCCCTCCGCGTGACGGGAGCTGCGGGCCAAGGAGCCCGCAGAGCCGGGGCTTCCCCCGAACCCCACAGCTGGGGATCGCGCGCCCCGAAGCTCCGGCTGCCCGGGCAAAAGTGCTCGGCTTCGAGGGCAGAGGAGAGCTCCGGTTCGGCTTCTCCCGGGAAAACGGACCGAGAAGCCGCGCCTCCCACCGGCGCTCCTGCCGGGGCCCAGGAAGCAGCCGCCGCCTCCGGAGAAGCCGAGGCCCGCCTCCCCACCCGCCGCAGGATGACAATGCCGTCCTGGAAGCCGGCAGCCCCTGAGGGAGGCCCCCCGCCGGCCTGGCAGGGAGACAAAAGGAGGGAGGGCCGGGGCCTCAGCCAGAAAAGAGCCGCTCGGCTGCCGAGCCCCGGGTCGGGCGGAGCCGCTGCCCGAGAGGCGCCTCTCCCTCCGGCCAGGCCGCGGCGGGCGCTTCCCACCCGCTGCAGAGCCGCCGCCCCCCCCCCCTCCCGCGTCTGCCGGCAAAGGGGCCCCAACCGCCCGGAAACCTACCGCACATTGGCCAGGAGGCCGCTGCGAAAGGGCCGAGGGCGCGGCGGGCGCGTGGGCCGCCCTCGCAGGTGCAGCCGCGGCTGAGCCCGAGCCCAAGCCCGTCCCAGGCAGCGAGCGGGCCGAGGCGAGCCTCACAGCGCTCGGCGCTCCTCTCCCGCGCCGCAGAAAGCCGCCACCTGCACCCGGCTCGGGGCCGCGAGGCCGGCGACGACAAAAGGGCGCCTCCCCGAGCGCCCCCCGGCGGCAGACGGGCCCAACAGCAGGCCAGGCCGGGCGAGGCGAGGCGAGGCGAGGCGGCGCGGCGCCCCCACCCGACCCCGCCCGCCGCCGGCCCGAGCCGGGCTCTCCGGCCGCCGCAGGGTCAGGCCGCGACGCCCGCAGCCCCGGGGGCCCTGCCCCGAGCGAGCCAAGAGGGGCGTCTGGGGTCACCCGCGCGGGCAGGCCAACCCCGCGCCCTCCCCGGCTGCGGTCCGCCGGAGCCCCGCCCGCCGCACCTGCTCGGCCTGCGGCTCCCGGCGGGGAGGCCGCCGCCCGGGGAGCGCCCGCTGTTTTCCCTCGCCAGGGCCGGCGGTGGCGTGTTGCCCTGCGCCGCGTGGCCCCCGCCTGGCAGCGCGCTTCTCGGCACGAGGCGGCCGGGCTGCGCAGGGAGCCCGGCGAGGGGCAGGCGGCGAGGGCCCTGCCGGGCTGGGGCGGAAAACCCGCTTGGCAAGGGCCCGGGGAAGCCTGCGGGCGGAGGACCAAGCGCGCTGGGAGGCAGAGAGCCGACCGAGGCCGTCAGACGGAGAGACGGCTGGTCTGTGGCCGCCCAGCTCCCTATTCCTGCCGCTCAGCGGCCTCCGCTTGCTCCGCTCAGGGGTCCGGCCGGGGCCCTGCGCGCCTCAGGGGTCGCGGTTCTCTCCCTCCTGGAGCTCATCTGGTTGCGGTTTGTCATCCACACGTGCCTTGGAAATGCCAGATGAATACAAATTGGAAAGTAAGGCAAAATCTCAGCTTAAAAGGAAACAAAATGTGTCTCAGCTGAGATTTTTTTAAAAAAATGTCACCTTGTTAGTACAACAAAAGATGCATACAAATATAGTTGCAATGAAACTATGCTTCCCTTTCAGCCTCCCCGTTTTGTTTTGGGGACCATGGAATGGTTTGCCCACATTTTAGAGTAGGGGCCTCCAACCTTGGGAACTTTGAAGACTTGTGGACTTCAACTCCCAGAATTCCTCAGCCAGCAAAGCTGCCGAGGAATTCTGGGAGTTGAAGTCCACAAGTCTTAAAGTTCCCAAGGTTGGAGACTCGTATTAGAGTATTACTCCAGAAACTGATCAAGGCTTCCTTCTACATATATTATTGCTCCCCTTTCAATATTAGCTTTTCCTAATATTTACCTTTTCGTTTTGGTGGTAAAACATTTTTTGAAAATATCACTGTCAGGAAATAAGAATTCATTCAATTTAAAGCTTCAAGTTAATTTAAATAATCGTTTTGAAATCCTGCTCGAATGTGAATCCACTTCACCGCCTTTTTTATTTTCCCTTAGATGGCCAGTAGGTGGCAGTAGCGGCATTTGCCTCGAACGTTTTCCTTCTGTTCTGCGGGGCTTCCAGAACAAGAGTGGGCAGGGGGACCTTGGAGGTCTTCTAGTCCAACCCCTTGCTCCAGCAAGAGACCCGATGCCATTCCGGACATACTCCTGCTGTCTAATCTCTTCTTGGGAACCGAGCGATGGAGCATCCACAACCCTTTTGAAGATGGAAACCATGTCAGCCCTTTCCCGCTTCTCTGACTCCCCCCCCCCCCCCCAGGTCCAGGGGCGACTCGGGAGTTCTCCTCCTAGTCAGGCAGTCCCAAGATTGCGCCTGCCAGCTCCTCCGGGGCCCTTATGTCAGGTACCATTTAGGTAGCTGTTCAGCAAAATTTATGGTTTACTTTTTTAAAATTTCCAGAAAGGAACCCAGGAGGTAATTCATTTACAAATTGGAATTTCTAATAATATACACTGCTCAAAAAAATAAAGGGAACCCTTAAACAACACAATGTAACTCCAAGTCAATCACACATCTGTGAAATCAAACTGTCCACTTAGGTAGCAACACTGACTGACAATCAATTTCACATGCTGTGGTGCAAATGGAAGAGACAACAGGTGCATAGGCAGTTGGCAAGACACCCCAAATAAAGGAGGGGTTCTGCAGGTGGTGACCACAGACCACTTCTCAGTTCCTAGGCTTTCTGGCCAATGGTTTGGTCACTTCTGAATGCTGGCGGTGCTTTTACTCTAGTGGTAGCATGAGACGGAGTCTACAACCCACCCAAGTGGCTCAGGAAGTGCAGCTCATCCAGGATGGCACATCAATGCAAGCTGTGGCAAGGTTTGCTGTGTCTGTCAGCGTAGTGTCCAGAGCATGGAGGCGCTACCAGGAGACAGGCTAGTCCATCAGGAGACATGGAGGAGGCCATAGGAGGGCAACAACCCAGCATCAGGAGCGCTACCTCCACCTTTGTGCAAGGAGGGACAGGAGGAGCACTGCCAGAGTCCTGCAAAATGACCTCCAGTGGGCCACAAATGTGCATGTGGCTGCTCAAATGGTCAGAAACAGACTCCATGAGGGTGGTATGAGGGCCTGACATCCACAGGTGGGGGTTGTGCTTATAGCCCAACACCGTGCAGGACGTTTGGCATTTGCTAGAGACACCAAGATTGGCAAATTCGCCACTGGCACCTTGTGCTCTTCACAGATGAAAGCAGGTTCACACTGAGCACATGTGACGGAGGTGACAGGCCTGGAGACACCGTGGAGAATGTTCTGCTGCCTGCAACATCCTCCAGCATGGCCGGTTTGGCAGTGGGTCAGTAATGGTGTGGGGTGGCATTTCTTTAGGGGGCCGCACAGCCCTCCACGTGCTCGCCAGAGGTAGCCTGACTGCCATTTGCTACCGAGATGAGATCCTCAGACCCCTTGTGAGACCATATGCTGGCAGTTGGCCCTGGGTTCCTCCTCATGCACAACAATGCTAGACCTCATGTGGCTGGAGGGGGTCAGCAGTTCCTGCAAGACGAAGGCATTGATGCAACGGACTCGCCCGCCCATTCCCCAGACCTGAATCCAGTTGAGCACATCTGGGACATCATGTCTCGCTTCATCCACCAATGCCGCGTTACAACACAGACTGTCCAGGAATTGGGGATGCTTTAGTCCAGGTGTGGGAGGAGATCCCTCAGGAGACCCTCTGCCACCTCATCAGGAGCATGTCCAGGCGTTGTAGGGAGGTCATACAGGCACGTGGAGGCCACACACACGACTGAGCCTCATTTTGACTTGTTTTAAGGACATTAAATCAAAGTTGGATCAGCCTGTAGTGTTTTTTTCCATTATAATTTTGAGTGTAACTCCAAATCCAGACTTCCACGGGTTGCTAAATTTGATTTCCATTGATAATTTTTGTGTGATTTTGTTGTCAGCACATTCAACTATATAATGAACAAAGTATTTAATGAGAATATTTCATTCATTCAGGCCCATCGTGAACCAGGGGGAAAGGCTGACACTCAGAAGCTGGCATCCTGTGGCTTTTCGGATCTCGGGATCCCGTCCTCTGGTGCCCTCTCCCTTTTGGCCAGCTTTTGTTCTGCATTCCAGGAATCAGCAGCAGCTCAGAAGAACAGACGGTTTTAGGCTCTCCAGCGTTCAGGTGCAGGTAGACAGCCATCATCTATTTGGGATTCTTGCATTAAATGCCGTCTTTCCAACTCTACAGTTTTATTATTTGGAGGGCAATAAAACAATTAGAAGTAGCTTTTGAAGCAAGAGGAAGGGCATTCTGTTCTTCAACCCCATCATCATGTTGGCTTTAAGGCACCCAGCTGGAAACCTAGGGGGTTGTGAGTTCTAATGCTGCCTTGTTGACTCCGCCTTTCATCCTCCTGATGGAAAATAAGGACCAGATTGTTGGAGGAACTTGGCTGGCTCAGCAAATGCTCAGAGACTGCTGTGAAACACCGTGAAGTCAAAATGCTGCTGCGGTTGCCTTGGGCACGAAAGCCAACTGTCCGACTCTGAGCCAGTCACACTTCCCCACCAGTCTGACCTGCCTCACAGGATTGTGTGGAGGGAAATGGGAGGAGGGAGGAGGATCTTTGCCGCCTTTCCCATTGCTCATGATAGGCTCCCCCGGAGAGCCTGACCCTGGCAGAAAATGGGTTTACTGTGTTCAGCGTTGCAACTCTAATGACTGACTTGCTGCCAACTGTGGGGTCCTAATTAGGGGAAACTTAAATGTTTGGCTAAACTTTGTTGCCTCCCCAAAATTTTACCAGCCAGTGAACACAAGAGGGAAGCAGAAGTAGGGACTTTTTAAAGACAATGAACTTGCAAGTATTTCTGCAAATTGAAGGGTTTTCCAGCCTCAGTGATTTTTTTTCCAGTGATTCTACACCTACAAAACAAGAATACAAGTGTGGCTCTTTTATTAACTTTTAAACCCAAGAAGAGGGTACTCAAAAGTGCTCCATGATCTTCTGTTGATTCATCAATGGGTCTCTGAAAGACAATTTGTATATATGGGTTAATCTTTTGGATATGGCTAGCTATCATGAAAAAAAAAAGCTGCCAGCTTTATTGGGCAAAAATAATATATATATATATGACAGGTATAAACAGAAGAAAATATGGAATAAAGTAAATAGTTTTATTCTATCTATAAAGGTGGGTTCATATAAGCAGCAATACAGATTTTTTTTTTAATCATATGAAAATTGTCAAAGCAATTTGTTTAAATTTGTTCTTTAAAAGCCTTGAATAGATTAAAAATGGCCAAAACAATCTATAAGGCAAAGGGGAATTTTCTCTACAGCCATTCTTGGCATCATTAGGAGGGGAAGGCAAATAGCACAGCTGAGTCACAATGCCCTTATTCTAATCTCCTGAGACCACACGTGGCCATGGTATCCTGAGAAGGATGTGGAAGAGCTCAGAATGGTTCAAAAAGGAACAACCAAATCACTGGTGTGTAGGTGGATGTGCATGCAGACAGCTGGCCTTAAAAGAAAGCCTACCCCACTGGGGCTGGAGTTCAGAGGACAGGCGTAAGACAGGCATTTACAATCATGTCCGTCAAGAGACCACCAAGGCCGAAAGAAGCTCTCCTCCTTTTCTCCCTTCTTCCCTTTCTCATAACCTGAGATCTCCGGGTCACCCTAAAACTTAAGTGCAAGGCGATTCAGAGGGAAACACTTTCACACAGGGTGGTTGTGGGAATTGTGGGCCCAGGGAGGGTTGTAGGTAGGGAGGCTCTCCAAGGGAAAGGAGGTGGACGGATGGATTCTCTGCAGTGCCAGATGGTGGGACAGGGTACAGGGGGAGGTATCCAAACTCGAAATAAGGAGAGACTTCCAGACCATGGGAGCTATTACTCCCTCGCTGGGCTTTCTTAGTAGGTGGTAGGCAGCCTTTGGTCTGGCCAGACTAGGCTTGGTCTTGGTCTTGGTTTTGAAGACCTGCCAGGTGCCCCCCAGACCTGGCATTCTATGGGTCATTCCTTCTTTGTGCCAGCAGGTGCAGTGATGGTACTTGAGCCTGGTGTGAGTTGCCCTCTGGTCCCAGGCAGTCGATTGCTGGGAAGTGGCAGGAGGAAGGCTCTGGCCTTGCAATCCAGGCTTGGCAGCTTTCCCAAATACCCTGTTGGCCTCGCCTGCTTAGAAGGCTGGGCCTGGCAAGGCTACTGGCAGGGGACACCAGTTCACCTCTTATGGCTCTGGTTTCGCTTACAAGTATTTGTAAGTTTTGGATCTGCTGACCTCTCCCCTCCCATTCAATACATTCATGCACACCCCCAGGAGACATACATGGAAATAAAGGTGTTGGGGAGAGGAAAAGCAGCGTCCCATCACTGCCCTCTCTCCCCTGAGGGCAAAGACCGCTCCCATTGGGCAAAGACCGACTGAGATGCCCTCCTGCTACGGGAGCAGCAAAAGATCTCAAAGAGAGGCCAGGAATGCCCTCCGGCTGCCCTTGGTCTCGCCACGTCATGTCCAGTCCTGGACTAGGTTGGGCTTCCTTGCCTGGGCTGGCATGCCTTCTTTCTCCCCAAATATCTGAAATAAGCCTAAGGGGAAGGTTATCCTGAAAAGTGAGTTCTCAGAGGCTGGAGGTTCTCTGAAGGCCCCTCCTCCTCCGCTACAGTCATGACAAATGGGGGGGGGGGGCTTTCTTGCTGCTCTGGTTGGGGGGAGGGAACCCACCCCCTCATCTGTAAGACTGCGGGGGGCGCTTTATGTTTCAGGAGAACCAGTTATGTGCCAAGCCAACTCTAAGAGCAGAAATTAAAATGCAACACTAAAATTAATGGAGCAAAACTAAGTTTGCAGTCCTTATGCTCACTTAACAGTTAACAGGCTCTAAACAATGTACAGGAAGCACCTTTTCCTCTTTGCATCCCCATCCAGAGATGAAACCCTGCTGGACCCTTACCCGTCACTCGCTCTTGTGAAGCTCTACGATCCCCATGTAAGCAGCAGGCAGGACGGTCTCCCCCCAGGGGCCAGCGGGGTTTGGCATCACCTGATTGGCCCACACCACCTCCAGGCCATTCTTGGTCTTGACGAAACAGCTGGGCTGCTGGGATGGGACAGGTCCTGGTAGGCACTTCTTGGGGAGCTCCACCTCTGAAGCCGGCCCAGGAGGTGGGCCCTTGGCAGCCTCTTCTCCCTAAGGAGAGCAGGAAGGAGATGGCATGGCTGGAGGGAAGGGGGCAGCAGATGCTCCCCCCCCCCAAGGGAAGCCCCGAGGGCCAGCTCCTTTCTCAGCAGCTCAGGACTGATCCAGCCCCCTGCTGTTTGTCCAGCCTGCAGCTCTTTCTCCTGGCTCCCAAGGTCATTCTGGCATACCTTTAGGAAAGGGAAGGCCACAGGGCTTTGAGGGTCAGGAGGGAGAACAGCCGCCAACTAGGCAACAGGCAGAGAAGGGGGACTTGAGCCCAGGCCGAGACAGAGCGGGAGTCAACACCACAGAAAAGGTCTCCTCCTCTCATTCCCGTGAAGCGAAGGAGGGAGAAGCGCCATCAGACGAGCAAGATTCTGTGACTGCAGCTTTGGAATGAAAGTCAGGGTGTCCTACAAGTCATCAATTGGCTCCTTAGTCTAGTCTACCTTCAACAGTTGACAAATTCCAAAGCTACAAAACTGATGGTGCCATTTCAGGCTTGGTGTGGAAATGCCATTTGAACCTTTCACATGTGGGCATCATTTATTTTGGGAAATGAGGCGGTGGTACTTCCCGACATCGAAAGCTGTGCAGCCCCAAATGCCACTTCCTCATCTTGGGTGGGCCGTTGATCAGCTCAAGTGTTGTGGAAGGGAAAAGAGACTTCCAGGTGCATCCCAGTAATCTGATATGGCACAGTGTGATGGGGCACTGCATGCCAGGACAATGAGACGCAGGGAGAGCTTCTTCTCTAGTGTCATCACTCTGCCAAACGCTGAATTCTCTCAGCAGACAAAATAACAATAGTGCTGAGGCTTAAGTGCTGCTTCGTAGTGCTTTACAGCCCTCTCTAAGCAGTTTACAGAATCAGCCTATTGCCCCCAACCATCCGGGTCCTCATTTTACCCACCTCAGAAGGATGGAAAGCTGAGCTGCTCAGAATCAAACTCCTGGAGTGAGCAGTGAGTTAGTCTGCAGAACTGCACTCTAACCACTGGGCCACCAGGGCTCTTAAACACAGTAAAAGTACAGCGACTACTACGTTTTTTGTCTAATGTGTATGCATGTTAACCCTTGGGGTGTGACTGCAGGATTATCTTTTATTATTTTTTACTTCCCCTTTTTATTGGTGGTACACTTTAGTATTATTATATTCTGTTATTTTGCAAATACACTGAGTGCTTCCATTCTGGAGACCAATTCCTTTTGTATCTAACCACATATAAGTATGTTAGAAATGTGTTCAACAATTTTTGCCTTAACTGACATAATCCAGAGGCAACTTTTGGAATGTCGCAGGAATTGTGTCCAGTTTTGAGGTGGAAAGTCACACATTCCCAGGGTCTTGGATTGTTCACCTTCTTATAACTCTGTTCTTGGGGGTGGGAGCTGTTGGAGGGCTGGTTGTGCACACTTTCACTCTGATTTTGCTGCTCGATACCACTGTGTCATCATGCTTATTTCAAGCTTTTAATCAGCATAAAGTGCCCTTTCAGCTACATTTTAAAAAATTAAAAATGCATACATGAAAAAGAGGTTCCATGGTTTGGAACTTGGCAAAAGAGTCCTGGCATATTACCCAGTGCAGGATCAGACATTTAGTTCACAGAATGGTGTTATCTTAGCAAGACAGCGGTTTCACGCCTACCTCGAGCCCTCCGGTTTCTTTCAGAATCAAGCGCAACAGGCGAATATATTCAGCCGTGGCTTTAAGCATGTCCACTTTACTGGGCTTCCGGTCTTTTGGAATCAACGGGACAATTGATTTCAGTTTGGAGAAACCGCTGTTCAGATTCCTGATCTGCTTAGACAAAAAAAGGGAGGTGAGGTGAATGATCAGAATCAGCTGTAGGCCTTGTGGATGCTTGTCTGTATGAGGAAAGAAAAAATAGCACATGGCAGTTTCATTAGAAGGACAAATAAAACCATGAGCTTAAATAAAATCATGTAGTTGAAAAGGCAGCTTGAATTCCGAGCATTCAAGAGCAACTATTAAAAAGTTTTAGAAACACGCTAAACATTGTTGAACAAGATTCTTAAGGATATGTAGTATTGGCTGTCACTCTCAATGCTTTTGTCAGAAGAGTCTCTTTTACATGGTCTCCCCACAACTATTTCTTTGGTTAGAGGTTTTGGAGACGGTTCACATATCATGCTAAGCCAAAAATGCAGTTGGCTTGGTGTTTCACGATCTCCACCACGACGGTAAATAAAAGCTGGTTGTATGAACCTATCCAATTACATTGTATTAGATAAATCCCAAACAAACCATGATCCAGACCAGGACTGAAAGGGCTACCAGAGGAGGGCATGAAACCCTGGCAATCTTTCGTGGCTTTTGTCTCTGGCAAAATGTGACTACCAGCCTCCTAGTTCAAACGTGATACGACCCGTGTGAATAGCCATGGATGCATTTCCAATGTTTATGCGGTCAACTTTTGAAGCTATTGATAAGAACTCGCTCCAAAAGTGCCAAGAATTGGTTTATTGCTCCTTTCTCAGAAGAACTGGTAAACCCAGCAGTTCCAGAAAAGTCTGGGTTGACCCCAAGCCCCACAAAGGGTGCCCCACTAGCCGCCAGTCTCCCCCTACCACCTCCACCATGACAAAAGCCCATTCCTCATGACTGTAGCAGCCTTTAATTAAAATGATTCATAAAATATTTATTGAATGATGTAAAAATAACATTAAACCCATTGTGCATTAACATAAATATTCCCCATGAAAAAACCTTGTTTTAAAAAACATTATTTTTAAATATTAAAAATGATACAAATTTTATTTTTGGAAAATATGTTCACTATCTGGCAAATAATTTTGATTTGGGGGGGCACTGGGAGGGTCCCGGGGGCCTCCAGAGACTCTGGGGCCATGCTCCAAACGTCCTCTCAGGTCTTGGAAAACAAGAACTTGGGAGAGAACTGGCAGAGGTACTGGCTTGTGCAAATTCAATGCCTGTATTTGGAGGCATCGTGAAAAAAATCATTTACTGAGAGACTTTCAGAAGATGGGCAATCTGGGCATTCATGGTGCTTTTTGAAGAGCCCCCCCAATGCAATGACACATGTGGCCCTCTCCCACCATGCAGCTTCAACTGGGGCCACAGTCCCCAGGTGGGCACCAGAGTTTGGACAAGACAACTGTCACCCAAGTATGGAAGAGCAGCCACTTCATCTCTAAAGGTGGATTCTTCCTTCAAACACAACAGATGACAGATATGGCTCCTCCTAGGTGTGCAGCCGGCCTTGAACTATGGGGGTGGGGAGCATTTTTCTTCCCGTGGGAGGAGAGCAGGGATTTCAAACTCAGCCTTCTCTCCCCTTGGAGACTCCAGATGGGCACCAAGGATTGCAATCCTCCGCCCGCTTGCCATCCCAACGCATCTGGGAGAGGCCAGGTTGGGGAGTGCTCAGGGCTGGGACACAAGGCACGTTTGCATCTGCTTTCTGCCTGCCTAGACAAGCCTCAGCCCTCTCAACCAAGCAGAGGCCAGAAACTTCCTGGGAGGAAGGTGGGCCAGTGGGGAGGGGCCCCTGCCTGCTTACCCTCTCTCGCTCTTTGGCATTAGCTGCCCGTCTCCGGCCCAGGACTTGCTCTCGGTTCTCAGTGGAATAATAGTAGCCCGACGGCTTCCTCTTCATCCGTGTAATGGGAGCCATGAAAGGCAGGGGGCCAAACCGCTTACTGAGGATCTCGCCCAAGACTTCAGCTGGAGGGGCCAGGAAGAGCCGAGGCAGCTGCTGAGAGCCCCCACCAGAGCCCTCCTCCCCGGCCATGCTTGCCCTCTATTGCAAAGCAGAGAGCCGCTCCTTCCTCATGGGAGCAAGGCACAGGTGGTGAGAGGGCTCCCAGCTGAGGCTGCCTTGCAACTTCTTAAGGGGAAAGGGCTGGAAGGGGAAGGGAGGGAGGGAGGGAGGGAGCCGGGTGGCCTGCAACCTCCCCACAGAGGCCATTCCCCTCCCGCAGCTCCAGAGTGCCTGGGCTTTAAGGCCTCCCTGGAGCTTGGTTTCAAATGCGGGGAGGTGGGAAAGGGGAGCCTGCAGCCCCACCCTGCATTCACCACAATTAGCCTGGCTGAACTGAAGCTCGCATCAGGCCCCCACAGGCCCCTTGCTGAGGTCAGCAGCTTGGCTAGTGGCTCCAACAGGTGTCCAGCCTCTCGCCAATTAGAGGAGAAAAATAAGTCTGCAGGAAGTTAGCACCCACCCCACTCCTAGAAAAAGGAAATATCCTAGGAAATATTAAAAAGGCAGAATATTTCCCCTAAAAAGAGAAGCAGAAACTCACCTCAGAGAGGCAGAAACGCAGCTCCCCCCCACACCTTTGCTCATGGGCCATTAAGGCCTAGGCCAGAGTCTTCTACATAACCAAGGCCTCTACCCACCTCACCACCTGGCGGGGAAGATCGCATCAGCCAGCACTCAGGTGAAGCCATGTGGTCCAGCTTAGACCCCACCCCTGGGAGTCTGCCGGCCAATGGGATGCATTTCTTGCACAGGAAGAGGTAACACGAAGGTGGTCCAAGGGCCTCTCAGCATCTTGGCCCCCTTCCTCTCTTTTCACCTGGAGCCCCAAGCCGTGTGGTCCTGCTGCCCACCATTTAGCCATCTTTCCAAACAGCCTGCACGTTTCCAGTGTCTTTTTCCCCACTTGGAACTGAACCCAGAAGGATCATTCTTCCAGCAGTAGAAAGCAAGGAAAGTCAGAAAAGTCAAGATGGCGACCACAAGGGACCAAGTGACAGTGCTTGGACCAGAACCCCCAGCCCGCCTGGGCGTTTTGTGTCCCATCAAAGCTGCTGGGTGGCCCAGTGTTCATGCTGCTCCTTCCCCACAGGTGGGTTGTCTCTCTTTGGAAGACCTCATGGAGGAGGCTTTATTCCTAAACGAAGGGAGGTGGAAACTTTCCCTTGGAGCCAGCAGGAGGGCAGAGGCTGGGTGGTCAGCAGCAAGGCCCCACTTGGCAAGGGGCAGTTGGGCTGCCCAGTCCCTCCCTCTTGCCAGGATGGCTGCTGTGGGGAGCAGATTCTTCTCCCCTTGGGAGAAGGCAGGACTGGGGGGGGGGGCTGCCAAGAATCTACCCCTGGTGAGGAAGAGGCTCTTGAGCCCCCTGGCTCTGCCTGGGGCTGCCCAAGGTCCAGCTGTAGCTGGTTTGGCCTGTGGGTGCCATGGTGGGGAGGGGAGGCTTGCAAGGCCCCCCCCCCTGCTTCTCTGGCAACCAGCAACTCGAGGAGGCTGCTTTCACCCATCGCCCTGACCTGCCACCCAGAATCAATCCCGTGATTTGCCCGGTGGGGCAAACATAGATGGGCCTCCAGGGACGATGTGGGGCAGGACTGGAAGGGGCCCTCTCTCTCTGGCCGATTGCTGCGCAGTCTGCTTTTCCGTGGGGCAGGGCTCTCCTCCGAGGCCCCTGCCTGCTCTCCAGGTAAGTGCCAAGCCTTACCTGACAGGCAGATAAGAACAGGAGGACCCTGCTTCCTCAGGGCCACGTGACTCCGGGGTCTTTGTTTTGCTCTGCTCTGCTTTCACTTCAGAAAGTCACAAGGAAAGATTCTCCGCAGGCTTCCTAGGCTGCGCTCGGCTCCTGTGGTTCAGTTGGGGAAAGAGTCAGCAGGCCTCCACCTGGAATATCAGGTGGCAGCCTCTCCAATATTGGAAGACTGAAATCTTGTCACCCCTAGTCTTTCTGTCCATTAGGCTGGACACGCTCTGTTCCTGCAGCCATTTGCGGTTGTCCACCGAGACTCCTAGATCCCTCTCTGGTGAGCCAGGTACCAGCTATTCTACACCGGTGCATTTGGGGTTTGTTTGGTTTTTTGCCCAAGTACAGGATCTCAGTTTTCTCTCCTCCGAATTTCATTTTGTTGGATAGGGCCCAGTGTTCAAGACTGTCAAGATCCTTCTGAATTTGAGTCCATTTTTTTTATCTTTGAAAAATATTTATTAGAGACTTAATTTTAATCAAATAATCCAAAACCCATATCATCATCAGATTCTTCAGACTCTTCTTTCTTTCCTCTTTCTTCTGCAGCAGCTGGAGCAGCAGACCCTCCTGAGGAAACTGCTACAGCCCCACCAGCTGGCATGCTAGCAAGCTTGCTGTTACCTTGGGTAATGACATCTTCAATATTTTTCCTGTTTAACTCACTAATTACCTTATTCACACGTTCATCATCTGTCTCAGTGCCTACACTATCAAGAATTTTCTTCAAATCTTTTGAGTTTGGAGATTCATTGCCACAAGGACAGCAAGAAGGTAAGCTGCAACGTAACGCATTTTCCCTGCATTGTTCGTGCAGAGGCCAGGCCTCAGACTGTGAGCTCCTTAACACGGTGACAGCCAAAAAAAAAAGCAGAATTTGAGTCCATTTTCTGAAGTGTTGGCTCTTCTTCCTACCTTGGTTTCATCTGCATATCTGAAGAGTTCCCTTTCTATCTCCTCATCGCGCAGGGAAAAGGAGCATGCTTGCTGTGTTGGCTGCCAGAATGCATTGAGTTTCCTTCAAACTTAGTGAAATCTAACTACAAGTTTAAGAACTTAACCTTTTTTTTAATAAACAGCAAAAAGATGATTAAAACTTTGATTTTAGAAAGTTAAAAATGGACTAAGGGTCCAGACAAATGAGAAATAAGCTTTTAGAATTAATCATAAAGAATTTGCCCCTGGAAAAATTATTTTGTTTCGATTAAAATAATTAAGATTTTAAAAACTGGACAGTAGTTTACAACTAAAAGAGAAGCGCACAAATACAAAAAGAACCAAAACATTCTTACATTGAGCATATTGAAGCCTATTTGTAAAGAAATGAACTCATACTATTAATAGCATCAACAGATATATCTGTGCAGAGACTTAAAAGATGCTGTGGAAGAGGATCACAACTTAGAATCCTAGGGCTGGAAGAGGCCTTGAAAGTCTTCTCCCCACCCTGCGTAAGGAGGAGACCTTCTACCCTTCCGGACAAATGGCCGTGCCATCTCCCCTTGAAAACCATCCCAGTGATGCAGCACCCGACATCTTCTGGAGACAACAAACTCTTCCACGGATTCATTATTCTCAGTATCAGGAGATTTCCCCTCAGTTCCAGCTTGGCACTCTCTTTAGTGAGGATCCGCCGGGTTACCTCCTGTCCTCCGGGGCTCTGAAGATGAAGCCAACCCCACCCCACCCCATCCTCTGGGACAGCCACTCAGTTCCTGGAAGGCTGCTCTCCCGTTTGCAGGAAGAGTCGTCTCTTGAGTCCCCCCGGGAGTAACAAGGGTGCCACCGAATGAGGAGAGAAGCCAGCGCTTGAAAAGACGGGTCTCTCTACTGATGATCAGCAATTGATTCTGGGCAGCAGTCAGTTTGGTGAGTTGATGGGTTTTTATACATTTTTTGTCTTTTGCAATTTTGGAACTTGGATATGTGTGCCTTTACTTAATTAAAGTTGTCTTGTTGCCCACTCAGGGTTGTGACTGGCCCCTAGGTGGGGAAAATGTTAATCCCAATTGTTTGTTTCTTCCATCTAATGCTATCAGTTTGAACCAATTTCGATTGCGTTGCCTCTTTGGAGACTGCTGCTGCTGCTGCGCTTTCCTAGTGAATGGGGAAGGTCTAGGTATGCATGAAACACAGTTTCCACTCATGGAACTTAGCCTCACTCAGCAGTTTGCTTGAGGCTGTTTCTGAGGGCCGTTTCCCTCTCCTGTTTTTTGGCAAATTTCTTTTCTTCCTAACTTCAAGCTACTTCTGGGGCTGGGGAAGGAGGGTTGAAGGAGAAGGGGGAGCCTCACCATGTATTACTCCTAATCTTTCTCTTCATTAGATTATACATCCAGTCATCGCAAGGCTTAACCTCCAGACTCCTTAACATCAAATAATTGTTTAAATAATGAAAAGGAATATACAAACAAATCAAGAGGGCAACTTGCATAATTGTCTTGAATTTCTTATAGTCACGATGAGTTATGGATTTGTTTGTAGTTAAGAGATGGAAGGAGAGCAAAGTTAGTGCCATGCTTAAGCTGTCAGGCTAGAAATGGGAAAAGACTGCAGGTTCTAGGCCCACATTGGGCACGAGGCCACTTAGTTGATCTTGGGCCAGCCAGTCTCGCTCACCCGTAGGAAGATGGCAATGGCAAACCTTGCCAATAAAACTGTTGGAACTTGTCCAGGGAGCCTCCCAGGATTGGACCCAACTGAATGGAAGAGAAGGGAAAGGAGAGTGAGGTGGAAGAGAAGAGGCAACGATAAGTTTATACTTGGTGAAGATGGGATGTTACTTTTTATATATTCCTTTATTATAGTTCAGCTCCCTCTGCGACAGTCTGTTCTGTTGAGGAACACTTCTTCCTATGAAGGTTTCTGGCTGAAATCACTTTGCACCCGACTGACAACTCAGGTTTATCCGCTGACTTTCAGGTCCGTTTTGCAGGTTCCACTACAGGGAGTCTGTTGTGTATTGGAATACTTCAAATACTTAAATCCGATTGGCCAAAAAGGCACAATCGGATTGGCTGTTTAAGTACTGCCGCAATTGGCCACCTGACAGCGGGAAAGCTCAAAGAGCTGTCATTGGCCGTAAGCTGCAAACAGATGCTATAAAAAGGGCTGCCGCGGCTCCAGCAAGCCTGTTCTGTTAAAAGTCACTAAGAGTTTAATAAAGAGCTGTTTGTTTGGAACTGCTGTCTCGCGTACCTTCTTTTCAGAACAGAACACTGGCAACGAAGGTGGGTTCATCCTAGAAGAGCGAGACCGAAGCACGCGGCATCAAGAACCGAGCAACTAAAATGGCCAGTATCAATGCGTCGCCTGCACCGTTCAACCCAGCTAAAGAAGATTGGGAGTCTTACACTGACCGCTTTCTAATGTTCCTGGAAAGCAACGAGCTACAAGAAATAACCAACCAGAGGAAGAGAGCCGTATTCCTCACGCACTGTGGTCCTGCCGTTTTCAAAATGGCCAAGGCGTTAGCCAAGCCGCAGGACATAAAACAGATGGCATGGCCAGAATTAAACCGGATGCTAAGAGCCCATTACGTGCCTGTGGTCTCCAATCTCATTAAAAGGCATGAATTTTATAATTGAGATCAACGAGAAGACGAGAGCATCAGAGATTTCATAGCAGCCCTGAGAGATATCAGAGGAGCCTGTGAGTTTCTCAACATGGACGAAGCCATGAGATACCGCGTGGTCCTCAGGTTGAAGGAAGCTACACTCCAAAGCAAGCTACTGAACAGACCAAATATCACAGCGGAGGCCATCGCAGATGCCACCGCCGCTGAAGCAGCCAAGAAATCCGCAGCCACCATGTGCCAAATGAAATCAACAAATCCAGAACCACAGAACCAAACTCGAGAAAAGAAGTTGGAAGGAACACAAAAACAACCCACTGCGACTGCCCATCACGAAGACCTCGATTCCCCGAGCGATACCGATGACAAGTAAGACATCCATAGGTTTCAGTCGGAAAGAAAATGGTGGGAAAAAAGAGGAAGGAGGCGAGAATTCCAGTGTGCTGGATGCAGAGGGGACTACCCGCGCTCCGAATGCAGATTCCTGGATGCCATTTGCAGATTTTCTGAGAAACGGGGGCACATTGCAAGGGTCTGCTGGAACAAAAAGTGCTATAGTCCAAAAAGACGCGGCAGTACCCCCCCCCCTCCAGAAACAGAGATAGACAACCCGGAAGCTGATGGAGCCAGGAGAACAGAAACCGGCAAATGAACGACAGAGAAGAAACACATCAAACAACAATCATCGGAAATGCCAGGGCAGCAAACGCAAAAAAGGTCCGAATAAATGTGAAAATCGAAGGAAAGCTCTGTCAGATGGAAGTAGACTCTGAATCATACCTGTCAATGGTATCATGGAACACCATCAGAAACCTGATACCAGACATCAAGCACAGAGAACTGGAACAGCAAAGCCTAATACTCAAAGACTACCAGGGAAACCGAATCCCGGTAGTGGGTCTTGGACATTTCCTAATAGAATTCAAAAACCACGCTGAAATACTTCCTCTGACAATCATCGACTGTGATTGCCCTAGCCTGTTGGGAATCGAATGGTTCATGCCCCTGGGAATTGGAGTGACAGCAATCAACAGCGTCGCCGAGACCAATTGGGAGGAGAGCCTGATGAAAGAGTTACGGGATGTATTCGACGGGACCCTAGGCAAGTACAAGGGGACCCCTAAAACAGAGGTGGGCAATTATGGCCCCTTTACAATTTGTGGACTTCAACTCCCAGAATTCGTGAGATGGCATAATCATGACAATTCCTGGGCATGGCTGGGACAGGAATTCTGGGAGCTGAAGTCCACAGGTTGTAAAGGGGCCATTGTGGCCCAGCCCTGGCCTAGACCCTAAAATAGCTCCCATCAGGCTCAAAGCCAGACGCGTTCCCTTTGCCTTAAAGCCGAAAATAGATGAGCAACTTAACAAACTCATCACACAAGGGGTATTAGAGCCAATTGACCATGCCAGATGGGAAACTCCCATCGTAACCCCTGTCAAACCGGATGGGTCAGTGCGCATCTGTGGTGATTATAAGGCCACCCCCAATAAAAAATCCAAAAACAACCGGGGGGGGGGGAAACACAAAATAATAAAAAAGGGGAGAGATGAACCACCAATAACACGACAAAAAATACAACATAAACCAAATCAGAACCCCCAATAAAACAAAAAGAGCACTTACCTGTTGCAGTATCTAAAGTTACTCCTGTGCATAGTCACGTAGCAGAAAATGAGTCATACCTGAAAAAAGGCCGAAGGCAACAAACAACTCCATATTAGGCAAAAGAACTGGCAAGAACAAATAAGCTCCATAAGCTCCCTTATCTCTAAGTTAGGTGACTATTCAATAAAAGAGAACGTGACCAGTCCTCTGGGCGCTCTCATCAAGAAGATTCATTGTGTCCGTGTGGTTCTTCTTAATCGATGCGAGGTCTGGTCACCTAGGTGGGTGGTCGAAACTCTGCCAGTTCCCGCCGGGTGATCTCTTCCACTGCGGTGTCAAACAAACTTCACACTTACCCATAGACGACCTCCGGAGAAGAGAACCGGTAGCAGAGGAGCGAAGCGAGGCCTTCCAGGAAGGAGACAGCCAGGCCAGCTCGACCAACCCAGACAGACCAGGAGGGAGCGGCAGAGCCAACTCAACCAGCCCGAGAGACCCAGGAGGGAGCGGCAAGGCTGACTCACCCTTCCAGGAGGTTCCATGGAGAAGACGCGGAGAAAAGACGATCCTGACCGAACCGATGGAAGACCACACTGAGACTGAGCTGCGCAGGTCAAGTAGGATCCACAAAAGCCCCACCTACCTGCGTAACTACATTACGCACGTTGGACAAAACCAAGAGGGGAGGGGTGTTGTGTATAGGAATACTTCAAATACTTAAATCCGATTGGCCGAAAAGGTGCAATCGGATTGGCTGTTTAAGTACTGCCGCAAGTGGCCGCCTGATGGCGGGAAAGCTCAAAGAGCTGTCATTGGCCGTAAGCCACGAGCAGCCACTATAAAAAGGGCTGCCGCGGCTCCAGCAAGGCTGTTCTGTTACAAGTCACTGAGAGTTTAATAAAGAGCTGTTTGTTTGGAACTCCTGTCTCGCGTACCTTCTTTTCAGAACAGAACAGAGTCACCTTTCAACTCCGACCTTCCTCCCATTTTTCCTACCAGATGGAGGCATCGGGAACCCCGCCTTCTTTCTGTCACTTTGGTGGTCCCATCTGTGCCATTTATGATCCTGCAGGACCAGGCAGGGCCTAAAAAAGAGCCCAGAGATATGGGACTCCAGGTTTCTTTCCAACCGGTTGAGGGCTCGTTGTGGTGTGTGCTCAGTTGTTGTGCGTGATTGTTCAATGACGCCTGTGTCTGTCCCAACCTAGTGATTATATGCACTACTGACAGGAAGTACTGTAAGCCACAGACCCACAACTGAGGGGGTGAATACAGAATAGAATACAGAGCAATAGAGTTGGAAGAGGCTTCAGAGGTCTAGTCCAAGCCCCTGCTCGAGCAAGAGAGATCATTTCCGACAAGTGGCTGTCCAGGCTCTTCTGGAAAACCTCCAGTGATGAAGCACCCACAACTTCTGGAGGGAAGCCCTTCCACTGGTTAGCTGCAGGAGGAAAAAAAATTACAAGAACGCTTATAGATCTGTAGTTTGAAAGTGCAAATGAACAAGAAAGGAACAGCATCCATGATATCATCAGCCAACCCATATCTCGTCATCTTTTCTTCAGGATCCCACATCAAAATGGAAACAGTTTGAAGTTCTGGGAAGAGAAGAATGAAGCAGGGATAAGAATGATCCTCGAGTATCTGAAAGGGTGACAGAAACAGGAAAGCCGTCCTGTCTTCTTTCTTTTTCCAGAGAACAGCATGTGGAGTAATGGATTTCAGTTAGTGGAACTGGAAGTCCTAGACACGGAAGCCCTTCCCAACAGTTCCAGATATTGAATCTAGATCTCTGCACAGCATAGCAGAGGAAACATGAGGACCAAAATAATTCTATGTTTTAGACATTCCAAGACTTTCCATTTTGTTTCGACAAAAGAGCGATAACGGCTGAAGTTGCTAATGTAAGAACTGGCTGTGCTTAGGCAGACAATTCTGATGCACGCTCCTTGAGCAGATCTCTCTGACTCTCAAGGCTGGGAAAAGAACACAGACAACGTGGAAGAAAGTGACACAGAATTTAAACCTGAGGCTAGGCATGTGATGATAAGCTTGATGTCTTGGTTCTGCAGTTGACAGATTTTCCGCATATAAAAGATCTGCTGACTTAAAATAAAAGAAGAAAGGGGGGGGGGGACTAAGAGGGCTGGGGAGCTTTCAGCTTTCTCTTTTCAAACGGAATGCTGGAACCAATGATGGGAACCAATGATGAATCCTAGGACTGGAGAGCAGGAAGGCACCAGAGGGATGAACTCTGCATGTAATGTGCAGGGAAATCCATGTGTAGCCTTGTCAAGAGGCAGCTGCCCAAGAGGTATCTTCTTCAGGCCTCCAAAGAGGGACAGCGAGCGCACCACTTCCAAGGGAGACCATTCGATTGGGGATCAGGCTTTTCCATCAGGAAGTTTTCCCGATAAGAATATTGGAATAAAATTTTATTCCTGTTCCTTCTAGTGCTGGTATCTGTGAGCTTGGAAAATAATTCTTACCCTTTTCCTGGTAGCTTCCCTTGAAGTGCCTGGACCTGCTATCAGCTCTCTCCTCCGTCCCCTTTTCTCTGGAGAGCTCTGGGAGGAAGAGAATTCTAGTAGTAGAAATAGTCTAGCATTCTTGGTCAAAGTGTGAACTGGCCAGCCAAGTGCTGGATTTCAACTAAACTATTGCATTCCTCACCCTTAAGCATGCAAGGAACTTTCTAGCCAATTTATCAGCAGCAGGAAAGGGAGAGCTAAACCGGAACCCACTGCTGGCCTGCTTTGAGTTCCTTGATAAGGCTATCAGTAGGCTTCCAGGAACTTTCCCTCAAGGATGTGAGGCTCAAGCATGACGGGGTCAAAAGGGAACCCTCTAAACGCACAACCAGCTATGCCGGCACTACAACATGAAGAATAACAGTGATGGGGGAAGGGTGTTGCCTGCTGCTGATTCAGAAAGTTTGAGAAACATTTGGATCCCCAAATAAAGGATTTTCATGCAGGCTTATTGCATGCTTCCCCTGGCAATTCTGTCTTTCCTCTTCAGTGCAAGCCACCCAATTCTGGGGGGTTCCCAGCAGCCACAAAAAAAGCAGGGTTTCTGCTGCTCCAGCAGTGCGGACTCTTCCTGCTCCTCAGTGGCTGGACACCCTCTTGGGGGCAGGAGATGCTTCCAACTGGTGGAGCAGCTGCTCTAGGTGTCCTCCAGCTGCTTTGGAGCCCCAAAGTGGGTCCTTGGGGAAGGTGCAGCCAGTTCTCTTGCCTGGCCCCACCTGGGTTCAGGGAGGTCATGTCAGGGCAGCGCCTGCCTTCCTTCCCGCACTCTTCTGCCCCACCCTCTAATCTCACTCGGATGGAATTAACGTAACAGTGCAGGTGCAGCATCTCTGCTCTCCTTTAAACCGCTTTTCTTCCCCCGCTCATTCCATGGAAGCCAAGGCAGCCCCTCCCTGAGGCATGTACTTCAGGTCATGTCCCTCCTCAGAGAGAGGCCAGATGGGGCACCGCCGGGCACCGCCTCAGCCAGTGGGGTGGGGTATGTGTGTGTGTGCGGGGTCACGTTCCCTCCTTCCCCTCTCCTGCTTCTTCTCGGCTGTTGCATCCCTTCCCACCTGCTCCACAGTCAACTTGGAATCATGTTTATTCAAATAATGGCCAGCCAAAAGGGCTCCAGGTTCTTCTGTGCACAGGGCCAGGCGCTCCTGCCTCACCAGGCCCAGAACGGATGATTCTGCTTTGGGAGCAGAATGGGCAGCAAAGGCAGCACAGCCCCCTCCCCTGTCCTTGCTCTGGGTTCAGGGAAAGCCAGGTGGACCGATCAAAATACGGCACAAGGTCCTCTGAGGGCCCCCAAGCACCAAGCGTTCTGGGCCAGTTGGACAAAAAAGATGCATTGTGCACAGAAAATTTTCAGGGTTAGTTTTCCCTTTTTGAAAGTATAAAATGACCCCCGGACACTTGGCAAATAGGATGAAACAGCTCCTAGTCCCCATTGTCCCAGAAATATCTTATGCCTATAATCTTGGTCTGGGCTTGCTGGTGCTCAGCTGCTAAGCAGGCCCCGGTTCTGATCCGGGCCTGGTGCAGCCAGCCTTCCTTGCTGGAGGCCTTCAGCCAGAGATCCAAGGAAAGGGGCTCCCTGAGGCGAGCGAAGGAGGCTTGCTTTGTGGTGTCCTTGCCCAGAGAATCAGGCCATCCCACCAAGGGCTTCCGGAGCCGTGGCCAGCATGGCCCCCGGGTTTCCCTCAAAAGGAGAGGAAGCCAGGCCCAGAGCAGGAGAGGGAGCTGAATGTCATAAACAACTAAGTTTGGGTCACTGCTCACACATCCTGTATTAATGTGGCTTGTTCTCTTTCAACCGGGAAGGCTGAGTGAGCCACGAGGGACAAAGTAATTCTGTGCCAAAATCCATCTGTCAGTTTCTCAAACATTTCCCCCCTCTGAGAAATGCATCACACATAAAGTAGGTGCACTTGGAGTATTGTGTGTGTGGGGGGGTGCATACACAGAAACGTGCCCCCTCCTGTCAGGGGGCAACTGGCAGGGAGCCTGTGGAAGCTGAAACTACTATGCCAACAGATCTTCCATGCCCAGAGGCAGTCTACCTCCGAATGCCACATGCTGGGAACACCACCTGCACGGCTGCTCAGAAGCTGCCCAGAGTGGAAAGAAGTTGCCGCCAAAGGAGGAGCCTGCTCTCGTTGGGCCGCAACGTGCTGTGTTCTCCTTAAGCATGTTTTCTCCCCACTTGCTCTCAGCGGAAGGGAAGGAAAAACTGACGGTGAAAGAATCTGGGGGGGCTCCAAGGTCTCGCACAGGGGCTTCCCTTGGCAGGCGGCCCAAAGTCAGCAAGCCCCACAACCTCCCTGAGTACTTTGACGGTGACATGCTGCTCTTTCACTCAAACCACTGAAAAAGAACCCATCACAGAACCGGCCGTGATAATACAAACATAGGAAATCGGCTTCCCTTTTTTAAAAAAAGTCCCAAGGCCCCTCAGTTCCCAGGTGCTGCTGCTCTGAATGGTCGGTTGTTGTGGTTTACCACCACCAGTGTGTGAGCCGGGCAGTGGCTGCCAAGAGCAAGAGCCCCAGCCGAAATGTGGTGCCCAAAGTCCGTTCTCAGCCACCAGCCTCCCTCCCGGGACAAAATCCATTCTGCGTGTGCAACACGCTCAGCCTCGCCCAGCTGGTGACCTCAGCCAACTGCTGCCAGCTGCCCATAAATGCTCCCGGAGCCGTCCTCCAGCCAGGTCCTCCTGAGCTGCTGGACGGCAGGGCAGATCCCCTGCAGCCGCTACCAAGAAACTGGGCAGGATGGAGGGCAGGGAAGAGGCCAAGGAGCAGATCCTCTTCCATCAGGTGGGTGTTTATGTTTGGGGTCTTAAGGAGAGAAGAGCGTTCCTATTTGCCCCCACAATCAGCTCGGCTTCAACTTGAACATCTCTCTTACCATGATTATCTGCTGCCAAATTGGTGTTGACTCTGAGCAACTGCAATGGAAAGGTTTTCTTTACGAAGATGATCCCACAACTGCCATTTTGGATCATCCAAGGGAGCCCCTGCCCAGTGCCTCCCCCTTGCTGCTTCTGGTCCTCTTCTTCCCTTTCCCAGAACTTCTCTGGGTCTCTGCACCAAGGAGCATAATGCAGCTGGGCCTTTGGGGCCTCAAGGGAGAACTCTGGGTCGGTGGCTGCAAGGGAGCCTCAGCTGCCTTTCTTGGCCCTTCACAGAGTTCTCGGGGTCTCCTGCAAGGTGAATTGTGCCGGCATTATTTGTTCCCTGCTTCTCCAGGGCCCACCTTTTGCCTTCATGGGGCTCCCTAGAGAACACCATGACCTGCCTGATCCCGATCTTTGTAGGGGAGGCGTATCTTCATGGAGCCCTTCATGGAGTCTCTCTCAAGGGCGGCCGGCGACCTCTTTCTTGGCTGCCATGGCTGAAGGCAAAGGCTTCACCCCTTCAGAGCCTTCCCTGCCAGTTCCAAGGCAGGTGGGTCTACCTGGCTCTCACCCAGGTTTTTCTCAGCCGTGTAAATTGTGGAGAATTTTTTGCTATGATTTTGATAGTTTTTTTAAAAAAGCAATAGTTGATATTTTTCTATTTTAATTGACTCTACCCTTCCTTCCTTATACAAGTCTTTTTCATTTGAATAAATAAAAATGTGAATAAGTTAGCCATGAAGATTAGATTTAGATTTTTTAAAATCTTGCCTTTATTGTTTTTATAAATAACTCAAGGCAGAAAAGGGATCTAATACTCCCCACAACACTCCTGGGGAGCCGGTTGACCTAAGAAAATGGGACTGGCCAAAGTCACCCAGCCAACTTTCATGCCTAGGAAGGGGCTAGAACTCCCCGTCTCCTGGTTTCAAGCCATTCAGGTGGCTTCAAGGTTTCTTAATCACTAGAGGAAGAAAGTGGTTCTCGCTCTCTTTCTCTCAGTGTGAGATATTCCGACATGTACATGTACATATTTAGGTGGCCTTCAGTTATAACCACGGCTGGGACCAAAACATCTGTTGCTAAGCAAAGCCGCTTTTAGGCCCGACGGGGTGACTTTGGCTGCCGATTTTAAGGAAATCATTGGAGCTGTTCAATAATCCCCAAGCGAGGCCACTCAGGCTCCCTCCACTGGCTTTGCTTGTGGGAAGCCCTCCTGGAAGGTCCCGCGGGGCCATCCAATCAGCCTCAGACATTGCAGCATCGATGCAAGGCTCCAAATTTTCATCGTGTGACTGTGGGGATGCTACAATGGTTGAAAGTGCAGGGAGTGGCCGTAACTTGCTTTGCCAGCCCTTTGTATCTTCAAATGATGACTAAGCGGAAGGTTATAGGTCGAGGACTCCCAGTTATCTCAGGAAGATCCAGGCACTAAGCAACCCCAACTCCCTGTGGTAAGAAGTGCTTGTCACTCTGAACAGTTCAGAAAGAGTGACACATCTTGTTCAATTGGGGGCCCTTTTTTACCTCAAATATTTCTGGTGGCTTTTGGAAAACCTCTGAGAGAAGTGCAGAGTTTGGCAAAGCATATCCTTTCCTCGAGTACAGGGGTTCCCAACCTGGGGTGCAAGACTATATTCCAGGGGGTGCGAGAAAAGTCCAGGTAAATAATAGGATATTGGCTATATGTTGGCATTTTTATTTTCTTTTTCAATGGACTAACTTTGTTTTCATTTTAGAGTTAAGTATCGCTATTTAGTGGCCGTCACATACATAGCTGAAAAGATTCAATCCCACCATATATTTAATAATTAAATAATCCAATCCTACCATATATTTACCATATATTTCAGGGGGTGCAAGGTTCAAGTGAAAAAAAGGTTGGGAACCACTGCTCTGGTAGCAGTGAAAAGGAGGAGGAGGAAACCCAGGACTTGCAAGGCAAAGGCATTCACTGCCCAGCAGGGAGCTGGAAAGGCCTAGGTGGGGCCAAAGGCGAGAAAGCAGAGGCCGAGGAGGAGCCCCAGGCAGAGGGTCCCCAGTTCTTCAGGGCAGCCGGCCCAGAGGGGCTGCTGGGCATCTGGGGAATGGGCATCAGCCTCAGCCTCTTCTCAGAGGGGCTTCGGTTTCTGGCTGAGATTGTGACCCTGCACTGCGCAATCCGGCACTTCTCCCTTTGCTTGAAACAAAAAACTTTTCTCATAAAAGTTATGTAACAAAAATTCCTGTTTTGCGATAAGCGGTGGTAATGGAAGAAATGTTGCAATCAGGGATATTCTGTCTGTGTGTGTAAAACACTCCAGCATTACGACAGATGTGATATTAAATATTGTAGGACCTCATCCACACTCTTTCCCCAGAAAACTTGCTTGCAAAACGCAGCCTGAGGACACCATGTGCACAGAACATGTGTTTTTGTGAGCTAATTGGAAGCTGGATAGGTTAAATACATAAATGTTTTCAAGGGGAATGCTTTATAGGAGCTGGATCTTCCTCCAATAAGAGAGCTGTGGGACCAAGTCGGTGGCAGCAACTGGATTTTAGCAAAATCTTTGAAGGGCTTCCTCTGCCTTCCTCAGCCTTCTAAATATGCTGGATTACAAGTCCCAGAAGTTACGCAGGCTAGAAGGGCAGGTGTTAACGATGGGGGTGTTAACGTTAAATATCTGAAAGGCTTGTAATTCAAAATTACGAATTACAAAATTTCAAAATTCCCTCAACACAATCATATATAATTCCACTTAATCAAATTCATGCCACCAATTCTTGCTCCTGGTTTTCTGGGTGTGCATCTTGCTGTCAACCAGGTGATAACAGATGGACATGCTGCCCCCTTCCTCAGTGAAGTCCCTTAATTCTCAGCCATATGAGTGTAAAGTCTGGGCATTGTTACTCCACAGCCCCCTTGGGAAATGAGTTCAATGGCATCTGGTTTGATTGAAAGGGTGCAATCCTGTCTCCATTTCTAGCAGGTTCTTTTCTTTCAGCCCATTTGTCTGTGTCACCTTGCTGCTTCTCCCCTCTGGAGAGGAAGTTTGCAACCCTCCTCAGCCGCTGCTTGCCACATGTTTTCCTGTGAAGAAAGCGGTCGGCCGTGCGGCTCTTCCCGCAGGATGGGTGCCAAGTCTTCTGCGGCCTGAAGGCCCCGCCCTCCGGAGGGGGAGGAGGCTGGGAAGCAAGCCCAGGGCGGCAGGAAAGGAGCAAGTCTTGAGCAAGGTCGGCCGGAGGCGGGAAGAGCAGTGGTGGCAGCGGCTGCCTGCGGAGGAGGAGAAGAGCAGCTGCTGCCCCCTCCATCTCCAGCCAAGGTGGGCAGGACACGCACCTGAAGCCGCCCTTCTCAGGCAGGGAGGTGGGGCCCCTGCTGCCATTTGGGGCCGCAGGACTCTCCTCCTCTCTGGGTCGGGTCTTTGGGAGGCGTCTCTCCTTCCTCTCAAAATAGAGCCAGCACAAATCAGGTGGAAAGCCTCCTCCCCGCCGTCAGTCATGCTCAGAAGTGGATCTGTGGATGGGATACCTGGCTTTTCTCTCCGCGAAAGTGCGAGGCGGCAGCTGGGGGGGGGATCCAGGCCTCCTTCGGAGAACTGCATGTGGGGCCGTTTCCCCTTTGGCTCAGCGGCTGTTAAAAGCCCGTAAGCCCATGTCCCCCTGCCCCAACAGAGGCAAAGAGGATGTAAAACATTAAAAAACATTGGAAAACGCGGTGCATCCGTTGTGTGCTCGCTGCACGCGTGTTTCATCCGCTCTGTCCGTCGAGCATCCGTCCACTGCGATTTCATCCGCGCAAGAAGTCTTGAGCTGCACAAAACTTTGTGAGCAGATGAACTTTCCGCCGCGTACGATGTACATCCGCGACATATACGGGCAACAAACGTTCTATGTCCGTTTATCATCCGTTGAACGTCCGCTGTATCCTCTCGGCATCCTCTGGGCATCCGCGCAACTCACATCCGCTGCAGCTGAAAACGGCAAGAGGGAGGAAACGAAAAGGGACCCGGAACGTCTGCACAGCCTCACTAGCACGGAAATAGGAAGGATGCGCAGTGAATGCTTTGCATCCGATATGCACCCGCACGGCGTCCCCTTTCTTTCCTTTAGGTGTACGTGATGCATCCGCTATGCGTCCGCTTCGCAATTCTCCCCCCCCCAACCCCCTTCGGAGCTGTCATCCGCTTCCATCCGCTAGGCTTCCGAGGAGCATCCGTTTAACATCCCCGCTACATACTACCCACGTCGGTTCTTTTCCGTTCTGTTTATGCAAATTTTCGCCACTTTTGGGAGCGGATGACAAGGGATGGAGCCAGCCCCGAATTTTTGCTGTGTCCTCTTTGCATCCGTTTTGCATCCGTCGGCCAGCGGGACCGAGCCTGACGGAGCCCAGGCACGCCAGCCGTCGGTACCAGGGAAGCTCGCAAGGGCCCCACCGTCTCACTGGCAACCGCTGGGCGGTTCTGAGCGGGCCGGAATCGGAGGCGCTCAGCCGCGCGCAGGGAGGAGACTCCGGCCCGGACGGAGTTTCGCCTTCCGCAAAGCCGACTCGGGGGAGTCAGTGGACGAGCCGCCGCTCGCAAGGCAGCGCTTGGCTCCCGCCTGCAGCCCCGACCGGCCGGGCTGGCGGGCGGGAGGCCGCACCCGTCAGCCGGGCAGCGCCCGCCCGGGCTCCGCGAGGCGCTCGCAAGGATGCGCGGGGGGCTCCCTCCGTCGCACGTGCCGAGAGAGCCGCCGCTCGGCCCCCGCCTCCCCCGCACACACCCTCCGCCCTCGGCCAATGGGCGGCGGCGGGCAGGGCGCGTCACGCAGAAGCCGGTCGGGATGCCTGCTCCGCCGGCGCGCTTCGCCAGTCGCCGGCTCCCATCCCGGCGTTGCCCTCCTTGCGTCGGCCGAGCTGGCTCCGGGCAGCAGCAGCAGCAGCAGCAGCGCCGCTATGATCGCCTCCCACTTGCTGGCCTACCTGTTCACCGAGCTCCACCACGACCAGGCGCAGCGGGTGAGGCCGGGCGCTCTCGCGGAGCGGGGCCGCTGGGCGTCTGGCTGGCGTCGGGGCCCGAGGGAAGGTTGGGGCGGCCGGCCTCCGTCCCGAGGGCAGCGGCGGAAGAAGCGGCGCGGCGGCCGGGCCTGAAACGCGCCCGGCAGCCCCTCTGCTCTCCGGGAGCGGCCTCGGGGCCTTTCCGCGCGAGCGGGCACTTCGGCCCGGCGGGCCGCTCGTCCGAAGAAGCGGCCGGGCGGGAGAGCCGGTTGCGCGCGGGCCGGGCGCAGCTGGCATCGTTTCCCCTTGCCCGAGAGGTGCCGAGCGGCAGCCGCGCCCCGAAGGCTCCCCGGGACCAGACCAGCCTCCTTCCCGGCGGCGGGTGGCCGAGAGGCTCCCTGGGCGCGCCCGCTGCCCTGCCGAGGCCCCCAAGGCCCGGGAGGAGGGCAGGCCACGAGGGGCCCGGGGCTGATCCCGCCGCAGGAATGCGAAAGTGCCGCCGCGCCGTTTGGAAGAGTCAGACCGGCTTTGCTGCCCCCCCCCCCCCCCCCCGCCAGCAGAGGTTGCTTTCCTCTTCCTCCTGCCGTGCAGCAGAGCCCCCGCGGCTGCTTTGCCGTTGCCTCACCCGAGCCCCGGCCCCGTCCTTCGGCGCCCGTTTCATGCCAGCGCTCCGGTTTGGTCCCGGGGCTCAAAAAACAACCAGGGGCCGGAGGGGCCCAGCCTGTGGCCCAAAGCAGGTGGGTGAGCGGCTCCTTTGGCCTGCCGAGGATCCGGGAAGTGGGCAGCCCCCCCTCCCCGGCCTCAGACAGCAGCCACTCCAGGGAGAGGAAACCGGGCCATGCCAGGCGGGAGCAGCTGCTGGTCCCCATCTCCTTGGAGGGAGGCCAGCAGTCCCGCCCTCCCCGACTCTTCTCCTTCCCGGGAGTTTCTGGGATTCGGGGGGGGGGCAGGTGGAGAAAGGCCCGGAAGGGAAAGGGGTCCTAAACGGGGGGGGGGCTGCCCTGGCCATGTCCCCTCCCCCCACCCTCAAGTGGGCTGTCATGGCAACGGGACAGTGGGGGCCGGCAGAGGGCCCAGAGGGGCTGGACCCGCCCTCTGCCCGCTGCAGCGCTAGGATTGGTGGACATCCCCCCAGGGCGGCAAAGCCCGAGGAACCCACCAATCAGTGCTTTTGCTGGCTGTGTGGGTGATGGGGGGCGCTTTGGGGAGGGGTGACTCAGGCCCTCCCTCCTTGCTCTTGGCCCCTGGCTTGAGCTGTGCCTCAAGGCCCCCCAAGTGAAGGAGGGGCCGCCGTCTTGGGCACAGCCCTTGGCCTGACTCAGGGCAGGAAGCCTCCAGGGCGGGGGAGGGTTTCTCCTTGGAAGGGCTGCGGGCAATCTGCCCTTTGGGAAAGGCATAACCTGCAGGGCCATAAAAGTTCACCCCAGTCACTTCAAGCACCCTACGGAAGTTGTAACTGCCAGATTGTAATCTGCAGCACAGCGGGAGGAAATATTTCTCTACCAGTCATTCTTGTAAATCGGTAAATGTCAGATTTGAGAAAAGAAAGTTCTAATTTTCCTTGATATATTGCTTCAGAGTTTTAGCATCCTTTGCTCTGTCAGGTTCAGTTTGGAAATCAAACTTCAGACTCTGAAGGATCTTCTGCTGACATGGAGGCTGGCCGATCCCTGCAGTTCTGGAGCCTCTCTGGTTGCCTTGGAAGAGTTGCAGTGGCCGGAAGGAAATGCCCCTTTCCCAAAATTCAGAAGGTGGAGAGGAGGGGAAAGAGCTTCCTTGTGCCTCTTCCCCATCGGTCCGTTTCCTCCAGTGCCCTTGAACTAGCATCCAAAATGTTGTGCCTGGGCTGTCACCGTTAAGAACCGTAGCAATGCAATTCCCACTGTTTTACCTTTCAGTGCGCATTGCATTGTTACAGTTCTTAACGCTTGTTGAGTTACAAATTAGACTTGCTGTATCTGAGGTATTATTGTAAGATATAATTTGTATGCTGGAGTTCTAGGAATGAGAAATTAACACCAAAATGAGGTTAATATATGTCTGCTCTCTAAAAATAGTATGTCAGTTAAACACAACAAATAGATGCAGTTTGGATGCAGCAGTACTGTTTCTTCCGATTTTGGCTTCCTGCAAGGAGTAACTTGAAGGGCTGACCTCAAGGCAACTTGCTGCTTTGGGAAGAGCCCAGAAATCAGTGCTGGTATCCCAGTCACCACACCTACCTGAGCCAAAACAGCCTCCAAAAGGTCACCTTCGGCATCCAAATTGCATCTGTTGTTCTCTTGGTAGAGAAACCAATTCTCTGCTATTGGCCTTAGTTATTGTTTACCCTCTGGATCTCTTGGTGTGATTTGTGCTGATGGGGGCAAGCCTCTCCCCCCCCCCCCCCAGGAGAATTGTTGTGCTGGAAAGGAAGGTGGGGGGTTGCGGTCCTTCTGGTTTGAAAGGCTGTCAGGCTAGGAGAGGAGCTTGCTCTCCACCTTCTCCACCCTTGGCCCTTCCTGCCCACAGCCTGGTGTCTCTGGACAGCTTGGACAGAAGCACCGTAAGTTAGCCATGGCTTTCTCCATGGATCTGCCCCGCAGCAGCTGAGTAAGGCCTAGGTGATGTGTAGCATAGAATAAGGACGGAGGTGGGCCAAGAAAAAACCAGCTAAGCAGGAAGCTGACTCACTGGTTGCTGAGCAAGACCTCGACCACAATCAGAAGAAGAACGAGGAAGGGAGCTCTCTTCGGGGAAGTGGGAAGGCATTCTGCTTTCAGCTGCTTCTTGCCTTGCCTTAGCTCAGCTCATCGGCTCCCACTAAATCAAGGGCTGCTGCCCTACGGTTGACCTCTGGCTCTGGTGCTGAGCATGGCTCTCCCGAGATCAGAGCAGCTCTGGGAATAAGGAGGGGAGGAGCAGTGCCGGAGAGCCTGGTGGCTGCCTCAGGAGCAGATTCGCCCACCAATTGGGCACATTCCTTGCCCAAACCCTTCTTGGTTGAGGGCTGCAGGCAGGCAGCCTCATGGTAATGGGCTCCGCATTTTGAGAACGCGTTTATTTTCACGTGAGGTTACCTGCAGTTGGGGACTAGAGTGCGCAGGAGCTGCCAACCCCTTATCGGACAGGGGCATGAGAGTAGCCAGGGCTTTTCCAACTCTGGTTTGTTGAACGAGTCCCCGTGAGCCTCGTCCAAAGACCACCCGGTGATTCTGTGGCTTGGCGGGGGGGTGGCTCTGCCGCGCTTGGCCTTGGCTCACGGAGGCCACCTGGAAGCCCCTGGGTAGAATGGTGGGCTCTGGCCCTGGGCTGCATTGGGCAGCCGTGGGGTGGAGGGGAGGACGTGCGGGTGGCCAGGGGCTCCCCAAGCAAAGCCTTCGGGGCTTGTGCTGCTCATTGACACCCTCCCCCCGGGGTCCCCGGATGCTGTACCTCAGGCTAACTTTTCTGATGAATGGGCTTTTGGAGATCAGGCCAGAGAACTGGGGGGGCTTGTCAGTTGCTGGCAGTCAAGACTGTCTCTTACAGCATCACTACCGTATGTGGCAATGGAAAGTGCCCCCCACCCCCAAAAAAGACGACCTAGAAATATGTTTTAAAGAGCTCTGCAGTTCCAGGGCAAGGACAGGATATCGCCTGTCCCTCTTGTGTTCAGGGTTTAAGCCAGGCTGTGGGCTCACAGTGGCAGCCTCTCTCCCTTTGAAAAGAAGTGTGGATTCAGACACACTTTCTCCTCTGTCCTTGTGCCCACCTGGTTGTGAGAGCAAATAAGGTTCAGTCTCTGTTGAAAGGAAAGAATTGAAAAACTCTCGTGCTTCCTGTTCCACTGCCGAAGCAAAGCGGATGCAACCTCTGGGTTGCAAAGCAGGAGGAAGCAAAGAGGTTGCACTCTGGCTAGAAAAAGGGACGGCAGATTTAGTCCTGCCTTGAAGCATACCACAAATTCCTCAAGGCAATTGCTTTACTTGGACAAATGAAGGCACACAAAATTGCCACCTGGCAACATGGTTAAGTTAAACCGTTAAATTTAAACTATAGTAGAACTGCCAGAAAATCAGCTTGGCATTCTCTGAAATCCAGAAATTGGGGAGATCACTTCATCCAATTTCTGCAGAAGGAGAAATCCACGTCCAGGAATTTGAGGAAGGCAAGAGGCTAAATAAAAGCCTCAAAGGAAGAATTTCTTGAAAACGTCTCCTGGGAGTTAGGGAAGGTGTGGGACAGCCAGGTGGCTACAGGTCCCCAAAGGGAGGATGAACCCAATGAAAGGCACGGCAAACCTGCAACCAAATGAAAGCACCACACTTTCCCTTCGAAATAAATGTCAAAATCAAGTGAAAGATAATTGGTAAAAAAAAAAATCAATGAGAATTTCTCTGTCCAGCACTGAATTAAATCAATTACTGGAAAAATCAAAGAACGAACCCCTTATTTCCCCCTCTCCCCCTGGGAATATTAAAGGATTGCTAGCTTCCTATTTTTAGCTGATTGCGAAAGCCAACTTCCTTGTTGATTTGTGTGACCTTCCCCTCGCTGTTAAATGGTCATGTTAGTCTTTTAATGCTAACTCAGCACGAACTGGGAGTTGCTCAGAGGCTGGCTAGGTATTCTGGAGAAGTTGGGGCCCTTGGCCCAGGGATCACTGCTATGGCCTGGAGCTGACACCTGGCAGGCAATCTGGCTGGCCTGTGGGCTCCCTGCTGCCCCATTCCTGCCCCCGAGCTAGCCAGGACAGGGGGCTGCCAGTCAGAGCTGGGTTCTCTGAGCTGGAGGGACGAAGGACCTGATTTCCTGAAAGGCACTTGGCTTTGGCACAGCTGGCCTCGGGTGCCCCACCCTGGCCAAAATGGGGCTGCCGTTGCCCCCCCCCCCAAGGCTGCCCCCTTTCCTTCCAGGATAAGACAGGCTGGGCCTCCTTGCTCCTCTCTGCGGTTTCTCTGCCCTGCCTCTGCCAGGGTGGCTCACCTGCGTGCCCTGGCTGTTGGTAGCTGGCCAGGAAAGATATCACATTAATGACAAGTCCTCTTGGTGGACAGGAATGGCGGCTGCGGGCAACTGGTGTGTGCCTCCCATTTTGCCCACAGATTTTTTCAAATACAACCTTTTTAAGTGTTGTGTTTGTAACTGGGAAATCAATGCATTTTGGTGTTTCTCTGCTACAAACTTTCTGCTACAGGGCTCTGCTACAAAGCCCTGGTTCTTCCTGCAGCCTGTTGCAAAAGAGTCTCTCTTCAGCTTCAGCCACTGTATCTTTGAAATCCTGCTTGTGCAGCATGGCATAAACTTTAGGAAACATTTGCCTGCTGATTAATGAACTTAATTCTGGAATCGGCAGCAATGAAGCGGTTTCCCCATCGGGAGGTGAAGGGTCTGGCGGGGGGGGGGGGTGTTGTGGGGGTGTCCCTGGCTGGCCAACTCCCTTCTGCCTTTCCCTCCAGTTGCATTTGAACGGAGTAGGAGTAAAAGCTGTGTAATTGAACGAGCAGCAGTTCCCAGATGAGATCCTCTGGCTATCCTTCAGTGAGGCAGCCAGAACTGCAGCACGTGGACCAAATGAAATCTCCCCCCACCCTGCCACCCTTGGAAAGCCTGCTGGACCTGCTGGACCTGCTGGATCCGTGAGCCTTCCCTCCGACCCTCAGGGCCAGCCAGGCAAAGCAGTGGTGCTGCTGCTGCCAGTGGGCCACAGGTGGGGAAGGTGACCCAGGATGGTCAGGAGGGGGAGGGGGTGTTTCTACGCCCCAAAGCTGTGGGCGTGTCAACCCACCTTTATCTCAGTTTCTTCTGGGCTTCATTTTTAAAGTGGCTGAGTTTTATAGTTCCCATGGCTTTTATTTTGCAAGCCTTTCTAGTTCTGTGTGAAACACTCCTGTCACTGTTCTGTGTTTCTTTTGAGCCTTCCCAAGTGGCCCAACGCAGATGCCATCGCATCACTCCTGAATCTTGGTTAGTTGAAGGGGAGGGGGGCCTCCAGGGAGATAAAGCCACTGGAGGCAGAAGCTGCTTCCCCTGAACTGGTCCATCTCGGCTGGGCAACGGCTGCTGTCTGCTGGCTGATCACAGCTCTCCGGGGTTTTGAGCCAGAATTTTCCTAGTTCTGCCTGGAGATGGTAACATGCGCACCTAGCAAGCAAATCCCATGTCTTTTTATTGTCCTAATGGAGAGTGATATTCTTCTGGTCACCTGAGCTTTTTATTGATCTGGTTCGATTAGTCATGCGGTGCCACGACAATAATCTATTTTAAAGTGTTTAGGTAATCGGAAGGCAGGACTTTTTCCTTGGTGCTCAGAAGGCTGCAGTGTAATAACGGCTAGGGAACAACTGGCGGTTTTAAATGGGGAGCATCAGCTGGCTGACCTCACTTCAACTTGGCAGCTACTTGGCAGCCTTTGACCCAATCAGTCCTTCACCGCCACCCAGTGAAGTCTGGGGAGCTGAAGAAACCTCACTGGTGAAAGCAACAGCAAGCCATTTGGGTAACGCATTGCATCTTGCTTGACTGGGCATCTTCATCCAGACACACAGATCTGCCAGGTTCTTCTTTTTGGGGATGGCAAGAGTGTGCAAAGCACAGAAAGGAGGAAGAAGCAATAGGAAACCTGAAGGAAAAGCTTGAGAGGAAATGTAGCTAAACCTAAAGTGCAGCAATACAGTTTGTTACACCTGGCCGTGCCTCCCTCTCAGGCTTCCGACATAGCAGATTCTCAGGTCCCTACAACAACGTGAAGATGCACCTGCCATTGTTGCTTTTGATAAATGCCCCTTCCTGGCAACAGGCCAGGGCTGCCCTTCTGCCAGTATTTGCCTCTTTTAAAATTCCACTATCTTATTTTCCCACGTTGGCGCAATGGGCAATTTGTTGGCCTGCTTAGGATTAACCTTCTCATTTCACCCTTTTCCTGCACACAGTGAGGACCGATTGAGATTCCAAGGTGCTGTTGGGTTGGGGTTCATATTAGCTCTTGCAGTTCCTGCCTCCTTTGAAAGTGGCCTGACCCACCTTTCTCCTATTGCCAGGTTGACAAGTACCTTTATCACCTGCGGCTTTCAGATGACACCCTCCGTGACATCTCCAAACGGTTCCGGAAGGAAATGGAGAAGGGCCTGAGGGCAGACACCAACCCCACAGCCTCTGTGAAGATGCTGCCAACCTTCGTGAGGTCCATTCCTGATGGGACAGGTAAAGTGTTGTCTCCCCCACATTAAAAGGCTGTCAGCTTCAGGCTCCAGAGCTCTCTTGATTGTAGAAGTTCAATTCTTCCTTATATCAAAAGTTGTTCAGAGCATATTAGATGTCTAGCTGGGATTTGACTCTTTCAAACCTTTAAAGAACATTTCTTAAGCTTTTGGATCTTTCCCATGCAAATGAGCCTCCAAAGATGGAGGTTGTGTTTTCTGAATTCTGTAGCTTATGCTGCAGTATGTTTCTGGAGCAGATTTCACCAAATTGAAAGCCTTTCGGGAGACTTAACTCTGTATGGTTTATTGGCCATGTATTTTTTGTTTTTACAAGGGACCCTTTTTCAAACCACCTTTAGGAATATGGGAGAAGGTATCCCGTTTTACCTCTCGGCGAGGTGTGTTGTTTTTTTCTGCTCGGGCCATGCTTGGCCACCTGCCAGAAAGTATGTATTGAGCAGTGATCGTTAACCTTGGTAGAAGCACCAAGAATGATCCTGTGCAGGATCCTGCGCCTCGGCTGCCAGGGTGCCCATGTGCCCGTAGGTCAGGCCGTGTCTTCCTCCGCCTGGAGAAGGCTGAGCCTCCCGGACGTTTGTTCCCCTTCATGAGCTGCAGGCCGAGGGGGTCAGTGGCCGGCCGGTGTTCCCAGAGGATTGTCAACCAAGGGTGGCTCTTTGAAGAGCTCCGAGCTCTTTGTTTTTTTCGAATCCTGCCTGCATACATGAAGGAAATGGGCTCCATCTCTCTTCCTCTCTCCCTGCCTGCCTCACCCCCTTCACCTCATCTTCCAACAGAGGAAGGTGACTTCTTAGCGTTGGATCTTGGTGGCACAAATTTCCGGGTGCTGAGAGTCAAAGTGGCAGATAATGGCAGCAAGAAAGTTGAGATGGAAAATCATATCTATGATATTCCCGAAGACCTGATGAGAGCCAGTGGGACCCAGGTGAGCCCTGTAATTTTTCTCTGATTTGAGCACTCTCTACGTCTTCTCTATGTCCTCTCTACACCCCAGTCTGGCTGATGTACTATTGGGGCAGAAAACCTCTGGATTCTACGGAAAATGTAATGAATAGACTCTTTATGGCAACTCGCAGTGCTCCCAAAGTAGTCTCTAGCTTGTTTTTCTGACCAAAAAGAGATTCTTGTTTTCAGTATCTGTAAATTTCCCCATCGCAAAACACATAATTCCACTTTTTAAATTTAACTTACATTGTAGATCTTCACAGAGTATTAAAGGCCGTGCCATAGAAAATTTAAACAATACAATGACACTTACAGAGCAGTACAGATCAAAACTGAAAAGCCAATTCAGTGGAATGATTTCTAAATCAAGACCTGAGAAAGCCTGATTGCAAATGTGAACTTTATCTAATGGAGAAGAAGGCTTATGTCCTTTGGTTCAAATGAGGTTGGAATGAATCCAGAGATTGGCCTTAGAACAGTTTCATTACTGAATTGAGCAATAACATCAGTGCCAGAAGGGGGTAGGTTAGAGCAAACCCTACTCCCTTGTATCACTGATGATGTTCCCTAGTTTGATTATGAAATGTCTGCCAGAAAACAACCAAACTCAGAGTTCACCACAGACCCCTTATTTCAATCCTGAACTGCAACTATTCTCTTCTAGCTATAGATTTTTGGGGGATATAGTTCAAGTCTCTGATATTGGAGATAATGCATAAATGTCACTTGCATTTTGATTTTGATGTAGTTGTGATGCCTTGGCTCAACATAGATTAGAGTAAAGGCTTTGGCGCATCTGGACAAACCCAAACCTTTTGGTGATTGGATTGTATTTCTACCTTTTCAGCTCTTCGACTACATTGCTGACTGTTTGGCCAACTTCATGGAGCAGCTGCAAATAAAGGACAGGAAGCTGCCCCTGGGCTTTACCTTCTCCTTTCCCTGCCACCAGACCAAACTAGACGAGGTAGGTGAGGTTTGTGCTCCTGAGGCCCTGTGTCTCTGGCCCAGAGAGTCTCTGCAGCCTCTTTTCCTGCCCCGTCCTCCTGAGGTCCATGTCCTCTCATGCCCAGCCTGTGAATGAGAGGGTCTTCATCCACCCATGGCTGTCCAGTTGTGCTTCCCCCTTTTAAGCTGACCACACTCAGAGCATCTGCCTGGCGGATAAAATCCATTATGCTGGAGCACCTCTTACGTCAGAGGCAAAGTTTGGGGGGGAAGTGGGGTGGGGAGTCCTTATGGCTGGTTGGGACTGAGGGCGTGGCCCCTCACTGGAGCTCTCCGATCAGTCTCGTCTTCCATGCCGGGGGATGGCTTGTGCCAGGGATCTGTGGCAGCTGCGCTATACGCCAGGCTGATTAGGCGGCCGTTCTCTTGGTGTTGTGGTCCAACAGGTAGAGCGCAGAGCTGACACAGCGTAATGGAGGTGTGCTGAAACGGCCCCCTTCCCAAGGGCTCCTGGGGCATTTGGAGTGTTAGGAAAGGGAGGAAAATCACTGCTTGGCATTCGCCCCCTTGGAGGTGGACTTCAACTCCCAAGATCCTCAGGGAGGATTTCTCAATAGTCCCTGTACAAGTTAAGGAGTTCTGAGAATTGAAGTCCGCACTTCTCGGATGGGGGGATCTTGTCAGAGCAGGTTGTTCTAGGACCCAGGGCGCAGAGAGAGTCAGGTAAGGTTAATCCCTTGTTGCTTTTTGCTTTTCTCAATCAGAGCATCCTGGATACATGGACCAAAGGATTCAAATGCAGTGGTGTGGAAGGGAAGGACGTGGTTTCCCTGTTACGGAAAGCTATAAAGAAGCGAGGGGTAATTAAAGCTTGAGGTTCTTGGGCAGCACTAGATTTCCTCCAGGATCTATCGCAGGGTATTTGGTGCTGCTGGAATCCTCCCATAGTTGATTTGCGGGATTGCATGTTTTCTTTAAAATTGTTTGGAAAAGAGTGCAAAACCTGTTCATGTCGTGATAATAGCCAGCCCAAAAATGTGTCTGTATGCACCATGAAGAAACGATGCATCCACGCCAACCCTTTCAGTTCCCTGCCTTCTGTCTGCATGGAGGTTACGAGGGGGCTCGGGGCCTGCAAGGGGCCTGACCTCAGGGGCTGCACCTGTCCGGTGCCTCCAGCAAGGAAGGTCCCCTGGGAGTGGCTGGAAGGGAAGGCAGCTGCAGTGTGGCGGGAAGGGCCGGGTCCTTCCACAACAGATGCCGCGGACTCCTTGTTCTTCAGGACTTGCTGCTTCGCCATTAAGTCCAGCGCAAAAGAAACTGGCCCCACTGGTCTACCCTGTCTGGTGCTGCCCCTGCCGCCAAGGCCCGGGAGGAGGAGCCCTCCTGGGTGTCCACTGGACTGAGTAGCGTTGTTGAGCCAACCGGGACTCTGACCCAGCGCTTTCCTTCCCCATCCCTGCCTTGCAGGACTTTGAGATTGATGTTGTAGCTGTGGTGAATGACACTGTTGGGACCATGATGACCTGTGGCTATGACGACCACAACTGTGAAGTTGGGCTTATTGTTGGTAAGGGAGGCTATTTGGGCATAAGAAGGCCAAGCAGGGGCCTTTCCCCACCTGGGTGGCAAGTCTGTGCCGGGCGAGGAGCAGAAACCAACGTTGGCCCCATCAGATCCCTCCCCCTTCCCTCCCCATCTGTCCAGAGCTTCTGCTTTGTGGTGAGTCCTTCGCTGCCCATCACTCTGGCCTTGAAGTCTCCTTGGCTTCTGCCTTGCCTTCTCTCCCCCACCCCTTTAGGTACCGGGTCAAACGCTTGCTACATGGAGGAGATGCGCCATATAGAGATGGTGGAGGGCGACGAGGGACGCATGTGCATCAACATGGAGTGGGGAGCCTTCGGGGATGACGGGTCCCTCAAGGATATCCGGACAGAGTTTGACCAAGAGATTGACATGGGCTCCCTGAATCCTGGCAAGCAGCTGTAAGTGGGAGGGAGTCTTGCCCAGGGAGAGGTGGGCCTCTGCTGAGCCGGCAGCTGCTCCAGGCCGAGGACGCTGGGTGGGCCAGGACTGGTGGGGTTTCCAGGCCCAAGCTGGGCTCCCAGGGCTGAAGGACCAGCCACCTGGCAGAGGGACAGGCATGGCGGGTCCGTTTCCATCCTGCAGCCCTCAGTCCTTCAGAGGAACAGGGAGATCCAACATACGATGGTGTCTTCCTGGAATGCGGCCACTCGAGGACTGTTTTAGGAAACGTCGTCCTTGCCAACTTTCCCTCGAGGGACAGTCTGCGTGTTGGTTTTCCATGACTGTGCAGTGGGGCTCACGGTGGGGGACTGGAGGAGCAGCCCACAATCAGGAACCTGGATGCCCCTTCCCTCCGGTGGCAGGTTTGAGAAGATGATCAGCGGCCTCTACATGGGTGAGCTGGTCCGGCTCATCCTGGTGAAGATGGCCAAGGAGAAGCTCCTCTTCAGCGGGAAGGTCCCCGATGACTTGAGGAAGAAGGGCTGCTTTGAGACCAGATACGTCTCCGCCATCGAGAAGTGAGTGGCAGTCAGGGCTGGGAGTCTTTTGGCCTTGCAATTACCCGTCAGGAGGGCAGGGAGGAGCCGGGGCCGGGCGCATCCTTTGCTGACCCCGAGAGACCCTGGAAGGGCTCCATGGGAAGTGGTGCCCAGGGAGTTGGGCCTCCTGGCTCTAGGACCCCGAGGACAGCCAGCCACTCTCCACCCAAAGGAAGAGACTCTTGTAGAGAAGGGAAGGGAAGGGGATTCTGGATTGACCAGGAGCAATTGGGCACACGAGGCATTGGTCTCCGGGGCAGAGGCTCTCGGCATCCATACAAGCAGCAAGGGGTAAATCATGATTGGGGTCATAAAATACAGTCACCACAAGCCATGAGATACAACACTCCGTGATAATCGTACAGGATATGAAATAAAGATATATGTGTAACATTGGATATGAAATGAGAATGTAAGTCGTAGGAAGCTTGCCTGCTTGTATCGCCCTAGTTTTCTCCTAGCAGCAACTTAGTTGGGATCTGGATTGAAGGCGGCACTTGGGTTCTCCTGGGAGGGAGGTTGGGACCTCAGCCTGCCCAGGCCACGCAGGCCCGCAGAGGGGGATGCGGGAGGGTAGCTTAGGTGCCAGGACAAGAGCCCGAAGGCTCCTGGGGCTTCAGCCAACGGCTCCTCCTCAGCCTAGTCGACAGGGTGGCTGTAGGGAAAGCAAGAGGAGGAAGGAGGGTTGGGTCAGTCTTCCTGGAAACCCTGCGTGGAGGCTGGCCCAGAGGCCTCCATCCAGGTAAATAGCCGGGTGGATAGGAATCCCCTGGGCTCCCTGAGGACCCTTCCATGGAGGCCAAGGGCTAGGAGGAACCTGGGAGGCTTTCTAGTCCACCCCGATGCCCAGGACACAAGTCCTCCAGTCATCCTGACCAGCACGGCAGCCGAGCAGGGCTGAAAAAGACACGAAGGAGGGAAGGTCGGGAGGGAGGCTGGGCTGCAGGATTTGGCCATCCCAGAGAGGGTTGGGACAGAGGTGGCAGCAGGCAGGCAGCACAGCAGGGACTCAGCCTGGCTCCCCCTCTGAATTGGCAGGGAGAAAGAAGGCCTCTCGAAAGCCCGCACAGTCCTGGAGCAGCTGGGCCTGGAGCCTTCCCACGAGGACTGCGTGGCCACCCAGCGCGTCTGTGAGATCGTCTCCACCCGCTCGGCCCACCTCTGCGGAGCTGCCCTGGCCGCCGTGCTCCATCGCCTGAAGGAGAACCGGGGCCTCGACTGGCTGCGCACCACCGTCGGGGTAGACGGCACTGTCTACAAGAAGCACCCTCAGTAAGTAGTCTCTGGGGACACAGCTGGAGGGGCTCCAAGGGGGTCGTGGCTGGCCAGTATCCTGGCTGGGGACTCCGTTTGAGGTCCAGAGGGAGAGGATTTTGTTGAAGGGGAGCATTTTGCTTTGCAGCAAGCCAAAGTCCCTCCCTCCCTCCCTCCCTCTCTTCCCTTCCCTCTTTCTGTCCTGCACTCTTAAGCTCCTTGGCTCAGCTCCTGAGTTTGGGGCCTGTTGTGGGTTGGAGTGACCCACATAGTTCCGTGCAGAGATAAATGGTGTAGGTGTCCTCTCTGTACCTCACAATCTCAGGTGAGCTCAGGGGCTGCAGAGCTTTCAGCTTGAAAGGGGACGTTGCCAGCGGCCCTGTGTCTGCAGTGGAGTGTCGCCAGCTTCACCCAGATCCCGCGGCCCTTCAGGATGTTGGCAGGGTTGGGCTGGTCTGGATTGGGGGCAGCCGAAGCTCGGAGAGGCTGTTCTGAAGGCCCAGGGAGTGAAGGGGAAAAAAACGGGCCAGAATCTCTTCAGAGCCCTTCCTGGGCCACTGGCTGGGGGCCTGCGGGCCTCCCAGGTGCCTGTCCACTCCCTTGCCAAAGCAGGTGGAGTGAAGTGGCTCCAGTGCCCGCCGGCTCTTACACGCGAGTGTGCAAGGCTGGAAAGTGGTTCTCTGAGCAGCTGCTGTCTTCACGGTACCCTCTGGGCCAAACTGTCCCCTTGGCTCCAGCTGGGGGCACAGGGAGGCTTCTGCAGGGAGCCCTGCAACAGCCGCTGCCCTTGCCCATCTTTCTTCCGCACAGTTTTGCCCGCCGCCTTCACAAAGTCGTCCGTCGTCTCCTGTCGGGCCACGAAATCCGATTCGTCCGGTCAGAAGACGGCAGCGGCAAGGGAGCCGCCATGGTGACGGCGGTGGCCTATCGGCTGGCTGCCCAGCACGAGGTCCGCCAGCAGATCCTCCGTCCCTTGCGGCTCAGCCAGCAGCAGCTGCTGGAGGTGAAGGGGAGGATGCAGCAGGAGATGGTGTGGGGCCTGGCCCGGCAGACGCACGCCAAGGCCACCGTGAAGATGCTGCCCACCTATGTGTGTGCCACTCCAGATGGGACAGGTATGGAGGTCCCAGGCAGCCCCTGCTGGAGCTGGGGGTGGGAGGTCAGGACCCCACAGCCCGGTTGTGACTGATGCAGATTGCGGGAGACACCCAACTTAGCGCCCCTGAAGTAAATCACAATCGTCACAGGTTTGGCCTCCTGGGGCACCTGCACGGCTGGAGACCCTGTTGGAGAAGGGCAAAGGCTTCCCCGGGGCGCCTCTGGGAGGAGGCATGGAAGCAGTTCCCTCTCCCTCCCCTGGCCTCCTGGATGCCGGAGGTTTTCTAGTGTCCCTGGAGCAGATCTGTTTGTTCCCTCAAAGCATTCCCCCCCCCCCCCGGCACATTGGCCTCTGCTGGAGGCTGCGTCTGCTTCCCTCCGTGGCCCTTTCCACGGGAAGGAGGCGGCTTCCTTGCTTGCCCTCTATTTGGTTCTGCACATGACCTGGACCCGAGTGCTCAGAAGGCCCCCTCTGGCGAGCCTTCACAGGTGCCTTCCAGGTGCATCACTCCCAGCAGCAGCCTCAAGTGCTCTCCTTCTCGGGAGTGTTGCAAGGTGCTGCTGTCAGTGCATCGGGAGGCCATCACTGTGGAGAAGGACACCTCAGGATTTCATTGCTTCCATCCTCCTCCTCCACCATCAACACCACCACCAACATCGTGGGTAACTTTTGGGCTTTGCAGAACGAGGCCTAGATGTTCTCCTGAGGTTGTGGAAGGTCCACAGTGGTGGTTGTAAAAGGAGCTGGATTTGGGTTTCAGAAAAGGGAGACTTCCTGGCCTTGGACCTGGGGGGCACCAACTTCCGTGTGCTTCTGGTGCACATACGAAATGGGATGCGGCGCAGCGTGGAGATGCACAACAAGATCTACACGATTCCAGAAGACATCATGCAAGGAACCGGAGAGGAAGTAAGTGGCCCTTGGAAGGGTGGGAGGTGCTTTCAGTGGATGGAGAAGGCACCTTCCTTGCAGCCCCGGCATCTGCTGCCCTGGCATCTTGGCTTAAGGGTCTCTGGAACAGCCGGGGGCTCCAGGAGAAGCAGCACTACCGCCGGCGTAGCTGGGGGCGGCTGTACGAAAGTCAAGCAGATGGTTAATTCAGGCTCGGAATTGCGGTGGCCTCAGAGGTGCATTTCGACCGATACAGCACTTCTGAGAGTGGCCGAGGGTTGCAAAACATGCATGATGGGACGAACTTCAGTGGTGAGAAAAGGTTTTGCACTTAGGCAAGAAAAACTGAACCTGCAGGTACAGATTGGGTAGCACCTGGCTCAACAGCCGTACCTGAGGGGGATCTGGGAGTCCCTGTGGACAAATAGGAGCCAGCTGTGCTTGGCAGCCACCACCAAAAACCCCTCCAAATTTGCCCTTCCTTGCCTGGTGGAGGCTGCATGGGGAATTCTGGGGGTGGCAGTCCAAGCAGCTTAAAGTTGGCACGTTTGGCCAGCCTGGCTCCAGAGCGGGGCCTCTGGCTGAGGGCCTTGTCCCAGAAGCAGCAGCCGGGGCCTTCTGCGCAGCCATGAGTTACATGGGGTGGAGACGTTTGAGGGGGGCAGAGGATCTGCCTCCGGTGAGAGGAGCAACAGGAAGTAACCCAGGGATAGAAAGGTCCCCTCCTCAAGTGAGGGAAGCTACTGGGCCAGAGGAGCATTTCGGCGTGAATGGGGGCCGAGCGCTTTGTCCCTCTGAATCCAGGCCACTTCCAGTTGCCCCCTCTGGGTGGCCCCTTGGGGGGGGGCGCCTGCTGGGTTTCTCTGAGGAAGGGAAGCATCCCGGCATCCCTTCTGGCTAGCCGAGGGTTGGGAAGCAGTGGCTGGCAGGCCACCCCGCTGCCTTCCGAGATGGACTTTGGCTCCTGTCCATCCAGCCTGCGTGGGCAGCGGGCCTGGGCAGGAGAGGCTCCGCGGCTTTTCAGTCCGGGCACGCGGGTTCTGCACTTGGAGGCGTGAAGATGGTCCCCTCGACTCGGGCCCAAGGGGGCGGAGCATCCCAGCCAGCAGGGCCGGGGCAGCTCGGCTTCTCAGCTCCGCCCCTTTTTCCTCCCGGCAGCTCTTTGACCACATCGTCAGCTGCATTTCGGACTTCCTGGAGTACATGGGGATGAAGGGCGCCTCGCTCCCCCTGGGGTTCACCTTCTCCTTCCCTTGTCAGCAAAAGAGGCTCGATGAGGTACGGCTTCTCCTCCTGCTGCTTCACGTGTGCAAGGGCGTGTGTGTGTGTGTCTATGCTTGTGGCAACTCCGATGATGAATTGGCACCAGGCAGCCCAAAGTATCAAGTTGGGTTAAAAAGCAGTGGAAGCAAAAAGTATCCAGAAGATACTGCTGCTTTGGGGAAAGCCATGGGGAGAGGGGGCGGGGGTTGCTTTTCAGGGCAGGGCTAAGCGGCCAAGACGGCCTGGCCAACTGGCCATCCATCCGCAGGAGATTCCCGCCTGGGATTCCTGAGGGCTGGGAGCAAGGAGGGAGTGCAAATGTTTCCCACCCGCCTCACGTTTTATGTCCTGCCAAAAACCTGGGCTGCCCAGAGATGCAGAGGGGGGCGTTTCCAAGGCAGGTGTGGATGGGCTGCACGAACCTCCTCTGGCCAGCGCAGGAGCTCTGCGAGTCTGTGGGGTGCTGTGGGAGCTGGGCACACATCACTCCCTTTGCTGGTTAAGTTGGCAGCTGCCTGGAGCCCTTGCAGGAACCAGCTGGGTAGATCTGAGCTGCTGGCTTAACCTGAGGCCCCGCGGATGAAGCGGCCGCTGGGTGATTCCAAGATGGGTTTCACAGAAACCTCCTTATTTGTGTGTGTGTCTCCCTCCCAGGGCATCCTCCTGCAGTGGACCAAGGGTTTCAGCGCATCTGGTTGCGAAGGAGAGAACGTTGTGGGGCTGCTGAAGGAAGCCATCCTCAGGAGAAAGGTACCCCGACCCATTTGAGAGGGGAGGAAAGCCAAGGAGGGGCTTCTGAATGGTGCCTGCGGATGACAAACTTTGCTTTCTCATTCCATCGGGGCAGGTTCCTGTTCCCTCCTAGAATAACAGAATAGCAGAGGTGGGAGGGGCCTTGTAGGTCATCTAGTCCAGCCCCCTGTTCTTGCAGGGGACCCTGCACCATTTCTGACAAGCGACTGCCCAGCCTCTTCCTGAGAGCTTCCAGCCTCTCTTTTTCTTTCTCCCCCGAAGGAGTTTGAACTGGATGTGGTGGCCTTGGTGAACGATACAGTGGGCACCATGATGAGCTGTGGGTATGAAGACCCCCTCTGTGAAGTGGGGCTCATTGTTGGTAAGCACCAGGCCTGGGTTGCGAAAGCAACGGTTTAAGGGGTGGAGGGGCCCTTCTGCCCTCTTCCCTGCCAAGCACACCGTCCACTTCGGAGGCCCCTGGGGGCTCTTCCTCCTGGATGGAGGCGGCTGCGGTCGAGAGGCTGAGAGCCTCGGGGGTTTCAGGTCATGCTCCGCCCTGCTCCAGCTCCTGAAAAGGAGGGCAGAGATGGCCTGGGACAACGCAGGGGGCAGCCACTGTCATCAGACCCTGAGCTTAGCCTGGGAAACTGGCAGGTGGGGAAAGGCAACGCTCCCCTTTCGCTGCTCTTGGCGTACGAGGGAGGGGAGGGGAAATGCGGCCTCGTCCCATCCTGCAGCTGGCCTGGGCCTGGCACCTGAGGGCAATGGCTGGACGCCTTGCTGAGCTGCTGCAACTCTGCAGTTGGCGCCTGTAGGGAGAGGAGTCCTTCTTGGAGACGGAGCCTGGCACCCGGCTGCTCCCTGCCACTCTGGCATGCCTGGTCCTGTGGGCCTGGCCTCTTTTCCTAGCTTCTGCCTCTTTGTCCCTTTGGCCTCTGAGATCCTCCCTTGTTGCTTTTCCAGGAACCGGCACCAATGCCTGCTACATGGAGGAGCTGAGGAACGTGGAGCTGGTGGCTGGGGATCAAGGCAGGATGTGTGTCAATATGGAGTGGGGGGCCTTTGGGGACAACGGCTGTTTGGAGGAGTTCTGGACAGAGTTTGATGCCACCGTGGACGAGAACTCCCTCAACCCTGGGAAGCAGCGGTGGGTGAACTGGAGGTCTCCCCCCCCCCCCCAGGCTTGGCAGGCACATAACGGAGAGGAGGGATCCACTGTCCAGAATCTAGCCTGACCCTCCTTGCTGGATTCCTGCAACAGGCCTGCGTTCTGCTGAATGCTGGGATTGTTTGGTTCCACATTGGTGGGGGCAGCCATGGTTGGAGCAGGTGATGCAAAGAGAGCCCCATTCTAAGATTGTGTCATGCGGCTTCTTTAGTTGGGCGTTGTCTGTTGTTGAGCAGTTATGAAGTTTCCTTAACCCCTAAAGTTTAGCATGTGAGTTGTCTTCCTTTAGTGTTCCCGACCTTATTCTCCCACCCCCACCCACATTTCAGATTTGAGAAGATGATCAGTGGGATGTACCTGGGGGAAATTGTCCGCAATATCCTGATTGACTTCACCAAACAAGGACTTCTCTTCCGTGGGAGGATTTCTGAGCGGCTAAAGACAAAGGGGATCTTTAAGACCAAGTTCCTGTCCCGGATTGAGAGGTGAGATCCGGTCAGGTCTGATCAGGATCTGGGGCCAGAATCTCCACTGGCCACCAGCAAAGGAGAGGGAGGCGGAAATGGCTGGCGGCCTCTCCCCCTCCTTGGACCTTCCTTGGCCTCACCCAGAGTGCCGGATCCTTGTTTAGATGGGATGAGCAAAGGGCTCCGGGTGCTTCTCCCTTCAGAGTGGCGGCTGCCTCCCAGTGGCCGGGTTTACTTCCCTTTCTGTGGCCTTGCCCGGCCTATCACCAGGTAGTTTCTAGGACTACAAATCCTGTAACATCTGACCCAGCAAGATGGAGGAGGTTGGTGCAGTATTTCCATGGGAGCTGTTGTACTTTGATGCTAAAGTTGGGTAGAATTGTAGAGCAGAGGCTTTTTTCCCCCTTCTCTGCTCCTGGTGCAGTGTTTGTATCAAGCAATGGACAGGCAGAAACTTACAGCTGTTGCCTTCCAACACGTGGAGGAGACAGAGTGGTTTTCCTCTGCTATACATTCCTGGTGTAAGGCAAACGTGCAAAAAGACATCTCTAACCTCTCAGACACCCACAACACCCACATGCCTTACAAGAACCTCTGTTGGGTGCATTTCTGTGGGGAGCTCCTAGAAGGAAGGACAGGTCAGTCAGCAATAGAATATCCTGAGTTGCTGAGCTTCCAGTTTCACCATTAGTGAGCTGGAAACTGAAGTAACGCAGCCTCCACCTTGGTCGCCCCTTGGACTCTCCACTGGGCTCCGTTTCAGACAGGAGCTCAGCGTGGAAGGGAGGCTGCTTCTGAGCCCACCGGTTGTTTTGGGTCAGCATAATGACGGGAGCATGGCCAGCCCCTCCCCCAGGTAGGCCAGGACAGGGAGGCTAAAACCACTTTGCTTGAGATGGACTATAAGAACAGAGTGCAGGCCTGGCCATCTCCCCCTCCTTCCCTCCCTGCTTGAGCCCCTTCCAGGTGTTCTCTCGCGGGATGAGACTTGAAGGGTCTTCTGTCTCTTCTTAGCTTGACCAAGGCCACCACCCTTACTTTCTACACCAGGCCAGGCCCATTCCAGTGAGATGTACAAGGCCCACCTCTCCCCCCAATTCCTAACGTGCCCATGTGCCCCACCTTCTGCCCCTAGTGATTGCCTGGCACTGCTTCAGGTCCGTCACATCCTCCAGGACCTCGGTCTGAAGGGCACCTGTGACGACAGCATCATTGTGAAAGAGGTGTGCACCATGATTGCTCGACGTGCCGCTCAGTTGTGTGGGGCAGGAGTGGCCGCAGTGGTGGACAAGATCCGAGAGAACCGAGATTTGGACTTCCTTAAGGTCACCGTCGGTGTGGATGGGACCCTCTACAAGCTCCATCCCCAGTAGGTTCCTCGGCTTGGCCTGGGCGGGGGGAGGGGGGGTTGGATGCCCTAAAGCCGCGTTTCCCAGACTGGGCACCTTTAAGGTGCGCAGACCGATTTCCCAACCAGCACCTGTAGTTCCGAGAATACCAGCTGGAGAATTCTGGGAGTTAAAGCTTCTTAAAGTTGCCAAGGTTGAGCAAGGCCAGCCTAAGACAAGACCTGCATGAGGTGGAAGGGAGGGGAGGGGAGGGGAGGGGAGGAGAGGAGGGCCAGAAGAGATCTAGGGGGCTTTGTGCTGCCCCAGCACCTTCCGCACGGAGGCATCCTTTGGCAAGCATGGTCCTGCACCGCGCAGCCTCCTTGGCATCGTGTCATTCTGTAGTGATTGGACAGGATTTGCCACAACAGGAGAGGCCTGTCGTCATTGCATCTCTCTTTCCTCGGATATCTGGGAATACGTCACTAAAGCAGACCCGGAAATAATTGGCAGAAACAGTGAAAACCTGAGGGTGGCTGGCATTTCTGTTCAAGGCCCAGAAAGGAAAGCGAAAGCAAAAAGGGCCTGACGGCAGGGCAAAGGGGGTGAGGGAGAAGGCAGGATGTCTGCTGAGCTCCTCTGCCTTTCTGCTCTCTCCGCAGCTTCTCTAAGGTGATGCACGAAACCGTGAAGCAGCTTTCACCCAAGTGCGAGGTGACCTTCCTGCAGTCTGAAGACGGCAGTGGGAAGGGGGCGGCCCTCATCACTGCGGTGGCTTGCCGGTTGCGGGAGGCTGGCCAGCATTGAGAAGTGCCCCCACACCCTGCCTCCCTCCCTGCCCAGACTCCAGGCCATTCCGGGCAGGGTCCTCATCTCTTCCCGCCGGAGCCCTTTGCACACAGAGAGCAAGCCTCCCTCTAAGATACGGGCCTCTTCTTCCAGTGGATCTCCAATAGCCATTAGGTGCCCTTTGCCGTCCCTGATCACCCCGGGGCCGCCTCCCGCCTGAAGCATCCGGTCCTGAGCTAGGCCCAGGCCAGGAGCAGAAGCACTGCCAGGTCCGCCAGCCGCAGCAAATCTGCTGACACCACGACTTCAACATTCGTAGTAGGCTAGCAAGTATCGGCATTCGGAGGGCAGGGACCTTCCGCAGTCCTGGATCTGGAGAGAAGCTCAGGGGACTGGACCTGCCAGCACTTAGGAGAGGCTGCTGCCTGCTGGCCTTCCTTGGAGAGGCAGCATTGCCACCCAGAGCCTGCTCTTTTCTGCTGCAGACAAATCCCCCCGCATCCACCTGAAGGGTCCTGCTCCCCAAAGCTGGCAAGGGACTGCCGTGGCCCCATCCGGGAGGGAGGGAGAGGGAGCTGCCCCCTGGGCCCTTGAGGAGCCCTGCTCCTCTTTCCCCTCCCAACTTCTAAGCCAGCCTCTTAGTTCTCCAACTAGAGACCGGGGGTGTGTGTGTGTGTGTGTTACAGCAGGTTTTCTCAGAGGAGAATAATTTGGAAACCGCCCCTCTACCGTGGAGGAAAAGGGCTCTTCCCCAAGAAGGCTCCATGCAATCTGAAGACAAGGACACCCGGTGGAGATCCCGTCATGCTGGCTAATTGTGGGCCTTGCAGGTGTGCTCCAGGAGCACCTGAGCCATTGCAGAGGAGGCCCTGAAGGGAAGTTCTCCGGGGTGCCACGTTCTCTGCAAAACCAACCAGTTTGCAGCTTCTCTCTGAATCTGCTTCTTTCTTGAGTTTCCAGCTCTGCCAGGCTTGGGACTGCAACCCGTCCTCTCTCCCCCCTCCTTCTTTGGGGAAAAGGGAGATCTCTTTCTCATTTGGAAGTTTTGAGGGCAAAAGTGGAGGAGGTGAAGAAAGGGCCCCTCCAGGCGTGAACCCTTGGCTCCTGAGGGAGGCCGCTGCAGGAAAGCAGCCTCCAGAAAGCAGCTGGGGTGGCAGAGTTGCCTCTTGCCTCCTGCAGCGGCCAAGCTCACCTGCCGGTTCTGGACGCAGCCACGGGATGATGGGCAGCAGTGAAGAGGGAAAGGCTGTTTTCGTCAGGGAGCCAAGCAAGATCTATTTAACAGGAGTCAAACTTCACCTGGGACATCCAGTACAATTTTGGTGGTCATTTTGAGGAGAAATTATTCTATTTTTTAATCTCTCTATGTATGTATTTATATTTATGGCTTGGATACCTGAAACAAACACTCAAGAAAATATTCCATTTAAAAATATGCTCCTCCTATATTCTTCTTTTAAGCATTTAAAATGATTGACTATTTTAGAAAAGCTTCAGTCTTGCAATAAAGAGGAACCATTTCGGACAGTCTGTGGAAATTACTAAATGAAAATTTGTGATGGGACAATATTAAGTTTACCTATTTTTATACAAGGGAGGACAAAAGGAATAATCTGATGGCAAACCTTTTAGTGAAGACTTTCCTGCAAATAATACTGAAATGATTGAAAACAATATTTGATCTACTGTAATTACAGAGAAAGTAATTCCCTATATGTATTTTTCTCTGGAATTTATATTCATGAGATTGTCAAGAATGTAGAAATGCTTTGTATTTTCTTAGTAGTGTGCTTGCTTTAATGAACAGCACATTTTGCTTCAAAAGATTGTTAATTGAAAAGAAAGGAATTAGAAATAAAACCCTCTTTTGTCAGATTTGGATTTGTTGTAGCCAGAGGAAGGGTGGCAGGGAGGTTTTGGGCCGGGCTTGGGAAGGTGGCTGTGTGTGTGTGTGTGTGTACACACCTTTTGGCAAAGCCCTGAGCTGGGAAGTAATAATCGACCTCTCTGATTCTCACAATTTTATGTTGCTACTCCTGTGCGATTTAGAAGGCCACCTGACACTCTCAAACATTCTTATTCTTAATGTTTTATATGATGACGATGGTTATTTATCAGTCACTTGAGGCTCCCAAACAAAAGAAACGAGACAGAACAACTCAAAAGGCAGAGCCGCATTTTCAGATTGGGTGGGGAGTCAGATTTTGTCTGTCCCTCTCGTGCAGCGCACGAAGGATCTGGAGGGAGATGCTCTCCTCTGCTCTCGTGGCAGCCCGGTAGCTTTAAGACTGGCACCAAGGAAGCCTGGCCAGGCAATTGGGGGGGTCGGGCCTTGGTGGTGTGGCTGATAGAAGTCCTTGTTGATTTCTTAACCCAGATCTGGGCAGTTTTGGCACAGAAGTTATTTTGGAGCTGTACAGGTACCTCGAAGCTCTCTGCCTTGCCCAGTCCAGGGGTTTCTGCTGCGTTTTGTGCCTCCTGGGACAGAGCGATGATCTCTGGGTGCCCTGAGAAAAATTGAGAGAATTAGGAGAGTAAAAATGTTTGCTATTTTGAGTTTAGTAACCTGAGCCTGCATTTCCTTCTGCAGAAGCATGGTGGTGACCTACCTGTAGGTTCTATTTACCATGAGTTGGTATGTTAATCTGCATATTTGATAAATTGCCTCTTATTAGAATGAAGAAAATTGCTTCCCATTCTAAAAGCAAAGTATCCAAATTGCTTCCCCTCCCTCACCCACCTGCCCAGAGCCCCAAGAACAGACCTGCCAACCCCTGATAAAGGAAAATCTGGAGACCCGTGGAAAAAAATCTGGAGATTCTATAAAAAATAGTGAGATTTTTTTCCCGGTCAAGATTAAACAAACCCCTTTTCCATCGAGGAAAGTCATTAACAGTTTATTTAAATGTTTTATTTGTGTTCCCTGTTGTAAGAAGATGCAGCTTGCTTTCTTCTATTGAAAAATCACCACCTCTTTTCGCCATGTTTATACGATTGCGATCGCTTCCCGCGCTGAATTTTCAAAGACTACTGGGAAACTAGCCTCGTTCCCAGGGCCTACTCCCCTTTCAAAATGACACACGAAGAAAAACAATTACTGTATATACTTGCATATAAGCCGACCCCCAACTTTGAAAAGAAAAAAAAGCATTTTAAATTCGGCGTGAGATTGAGGAGCCTTGTCGTGAGACCGTGAGAAATGACAAAAAATCGTGAGACTCATGGCAGAACCGTGAGAGTTGGCAGGGCTGCAAGAAGTCCAGCTGCTGCTGGGCCAATTCAAGCTCTGATATATAACTGCCCCCCCCATCTGCCCACTTGGATGGGGGGAGCAAGGATGCTGCTTCAGGATTTCTGGGACCTTTTCCTTATGAATTTTCCAGAATTTGCCATGTTTCGTTTCCCCCTATTTGCTACCTTTGGCTGGGGATGATGGGAGCTATAATGTAACTCATCCAGAGGAAAGGCTGCCCTAGAACAGTGGAGATAAGCTGCTGCAAGGGTGTGAACATGTGGGGCTGCAGCCATTTCTCTTCTGGCCTTGCTGGCTCCTTCACCGTGGTGCTGGTTTCCCAAAAGGGATTAAATAATTCCCGGAAACAATACTTAGAATTTTGTCAATGAATTTCTCTTTAAAAGAATTTATAACCCTACAAAATTGGGGGTGAATAGAGGCAGTAAAATAAAATGGTGAGCAAATCATAAAAACTGGCTGAGTGTTTGAAAACAGGCATAACAAGCATTAAATTATGGATTACAACAAAGAAAGCAAAGAAGCGACCATGCCGGAAGAGGAGACAAGGTAAATTTTAAACGAGACGAGATTTTAAACGGACTAAGGAATAGGAGGGAAAAAATCTCCTCTCCCTTCAATCTTTCTGACTAATTTACGCTCACTGGCTAACAAGATGGATGAAATTCATCTCTTAAATAGATGGAATTCTGATTTTCATAATTCAGCTGTTCTTTGTTTTACTGAAACCTAGCTTAATCCACAAATTCATGGGAACAACACCATATACATCCCAGGATTTCAGACATTTAGATCAGACAGAATTGAAGAGACATCAGGTAAAACAAAGGGTGGAGGATTATGTGTCTATATCAACAACAGCTGGTCTCAGGCTATAACTATAATATATAAGTTTTGTGATGAAAATTTAAGAGTCTACACATCAACTGCAAGCCATTTTACTCTCCACGTGAGTTCTCATTTCTCCTAATAGCTGTGCATGTTCCTCCACAAGTCTGTGTACACAAGGCATGACGAACTCTTGCTGATCACATTATGGAGGCTGAAGCCAAACACCCAGGTTCCCTTCCCATCATTTTAGGAGATTTCAATCAAGCAAATTTATGGAAAGAGCTCCCAAAATATTTCCAGCATGTAAACTGTCCCATCAGAGGCAAAAATATTTTAGACCACTGCTACACAACAGTAAAAGATGCTTATAGGTCTTTACCATGAGCAGCTGTGGGACACTAACCACTGCATGTTTCACCTTGTACCTGCCTACAGACAAAGACTTAAAACCATGAGCCCAACAATTAAATCATTGAGGACTTGGTCGGTTGAGGCAAAGCTGAAACTCCAGGCCTGCCTTGATTGCACTGATTGGAATGTTTTTGAAGATGCCTCTGCAGACCTAGATGAGCTCACAGATACTTAACATCATATGTTAGCTTCTACAAAGACTTATGTGTACCAACAATGAACCTCCAAATGTATAGTAACAGTAAACCTTGGTTCACAGCTAAACTTAAGCAGCTACGTCATTCCAAAGAGGAAGCCTACAGAAAAGGTGACAGAATGCTATACAACCAGGCCAGAAACATATTAACAAGAGAGATCAGAGCAGCACAAAGAAGCTACTCTGAAAAGTTAAGGAATCAGTTCTCAATAAATGAATCAACAAACATGTGAAAAACTCTTAAAAACATCACCAGCTACAGCAAACCTCCTTCCCAGGCAGAAGGAAATCAACAACTAGCAGATGGCCTGAATGTGTTTTACTGCAGGTTTGAAAAGAAACTACAGCCACCTATCTCCACCACCCACATCTCAAACACACCAACAACAGCCAAGCCTCCTACAACTGGCCCCAATCCATTGGGCTCACAACCTTTGGTGATCACAGAAAAAGAAGTGCAAGATCTATTACACAGACAGAAGCCAGGAAAAGCACCAGGGCCAGACAAGATAACTCCTTCTTGCGGAGCAATTGGCCCCCATCTTCACCTGAATCTTCAATAGATCACTAGAGATGTGCTATGTTCCTTCTTGCTTCAAACGCTCTACCATCATCCCAGTGCCAAAGAAGCCCTCCATTAAGGGACTGAATGACTACAGACCAGTTGGTCTAACATCTGTGGTTATGAAAACATTTCAAAGGCTTGTGCTGTCCCACCTGAAAACCATCACGGATCTGCTGTTGGACCCCATGCAATTTGCATATCAAGCAAATACATTGACAGATGATGCTGTTAACATGGCTCTGCATTACATCCTACGACACCTTGAATCTCCAAATAACCTATGCAAGGATCCTCTTTGTAGACTTCAGTTCAGCATTCAATACCATCATTCCAGACACCCTTCTAAGTAAATTAAACCAACTAGCGATACCTGAACACACTTGTAAGTGGATCATAAGCTTCCTAACAGACAGGAAGCAGCAGGTGAAGCTAGGCAGAATCACATCCAATACCTGTACAGTCAGCATAGCCCCCCCCCCCAAGGCTGTGTGCTCTCTCCACTTCTCTTCTCCCTAAATACCAATGACTGCATCTCAAATGATCCATCTGTTAAAATACTGAAGTTTGCTGATGACACAACAGTGATTGGTCTCATTTGAGACAACAATGAATCTGCATACAGACAGGAGGTTATACAACTTATATCGTGGTATAACCGGAACAATCTGGAACTGAACACACTCAAAACTGTAGAAATGGAGGTAGACTTTAGGAGAAACCCTACCATACTACCACCTCTTACAATAGTAGACAACACAGTAGAGACCTTCAAATTTCTAGGTTCTACTATATCACATGACCTAAAATGGACACCTAACATCAAAAACATCATCAAAAAAGCACAACAAAGACTGTTCTTTCTGCGCCAACTCAGGTAGCTCAAACTGCCCAAGGAGCTGCTGATCCAGTTCTACAGAGGAATGAGTGAGTCTGCTGTCATCTGCACCTCTATCGCTGTCTGGTTTGGCTCTGCAACCCAACAGGACAGACACAGACTCCAGAGGGTAATTAGGACTGCAGAAAAAACAATTGCTACCCATCTGCCTTCCATGGAGGGCCTGTATCCTGCACGAGTCAAAAAGAGGGCTGGGAAAATATCTGCTGATCCTTCACATCCCGGACACAAACTGTTTCAACTCCCACCCTCAAAACGACGCTATACAGCCCTGCACACCAGAACAACCAGACACAAGGACAGTTTTCCCCCAAAAGTCACCACTCTGCTAAACAAATAATTCCCTCAACACTGTCCAACTATTTACAAAGTCTGCATTACTATTAATCTTCTCGTCACTCCTTATCACCCCTCCCCTCCCACTTGTGACTTTATGACTGTAACTTTGTCGCTTGTCTCCTTACAATTTATGTGGACTGTCTCCTAGTATGGTTTGATTGTTGATTGTTCCCCATGACTATCATTAAGTGTTGTACCTGATGATTCTTGACTCTTGACAAATGTATCTTTTCTTTGATGGACACTGAGAGCATTTGCACCAAAGACAAATTCCAAGTGTGTCACACTTGGCCAATAAAGAATTCTATTCTATTCTATTGAAAAAGGGATGGGCAGTTGCACCATCAAAATTCTCTTTTTTATATACATACATACATACATACATACATACATACATATTTTTATTGAAGATTACAATTGGAAAACAAAAAACAATACAAACTACAAATAATAAAGAAAAAACAGTGGGATAAACAGAGGCATAGAATCAAAATCACCTCAAGTGTTACTCCCACTTTAAAAGCCCTAGTAAGGCCACACCTGGAATCCTGCATCCAGTTTTGGTCACCACAAAAAAGAGACTGAGACTTGGGAAAGCAAAGTGCAGAGGAGAAGAGGAAGCAGAGCAGGCGGCCAGTCGTTCCCAGCAGGCCTGGCCATGGCTTGGAGGTCCCCTCTTTGAGCACTGGGGGGCGCAATGGCGCTTTCCCATCCTTTGGCCAGGCCCTTCAGGAGCAGTTGCTGAGAAATGCTGGCAGGCCAGATCCAGGCGGGCAGCCCTTGCCCAGCAACCTGCCTTCCCGCCACAGTTACCCTGACAAACCATTCTGGGATCCAGCCCTGGAGGAGAGCTCTGGGCGAGATCCAGGCAGGTGCCTGCAGGTACTGCTACCTGGAATGTGCTGTCCAGGGGTGCAGCTGCCTCTGGAGCAGGCCAGCTCCTTTCCTGAGCCTGAGGAGGGGAGACTCCCTTCAGGCTTGGCTAGTCAAGAACATGGGAGAGGAGAGGAGGCCTGGAAGCCCTGCGACCAAAGCCTCTTCGGTCATCGCCAAGGCTCGTCCCCTCTGCTCCAGGCTGAGTGCTCCTCTTCAGCCTCCCCTGCGGCCAGCTGGCTCCTCCTCCTGCAGGGCCAGCTAGGGGTCTGTGGAGAGGCCGGGGGGGGGGCTGCCAGGCCCATGGGAGTTGGGGATTGGGGCTGTCCTGCGGCTGCTGCCACTTCTTCCCCTTCCTCCCTCCTGGTTGCCATCGGGGCGGAGAGGGTGCCCGTCCTGAGAGCCACGGATTCCCCGGTGCAAGGCAGCAATCTGCTTTGCTGGCTGTGACTGCCTGCCTGCCTGCCTGCCTGCCTGCCTTGGGGGGGGGGGGGGGTTGGCACCCTCCCTTCGATCTCCTTAGCTGCTGGGCTTCAAAGGAGCTGAGCTGCATCTCTGACGTTGCCCGTTTCTCGGCAAGAGCAAGGTTCCTCTCATCTCCTCAGAGGCTGCGACAAGCCTCCATGGATCCCCCACAGTTGACACGGATCCAAAGTTTGGAAGGACGGCTCTCCTCCCCTCCCTCCCCCAGCAGAGAAACCAAGGATTCTGCTGGGTGGGAGCCTCACCTCCTCATGAGCAAGAGCTGCTTTTGGAAGCTGCCCAAACAGGTGGGGGTCATTTTGTGGTACAGGGAGATGATGAGCCAGGCAGCTCCCACCTTGCAGCTGAAGGGGCACCGGCAGTGGAAATGCCACCCAGACAGCCCTCCCTGAGCTCAAAGGCAGCTCCTCCCCAGGGTTAGATCCATATTGAGTTGCTGCCTCATGTCACAGCAGACACGACACGTGGACTGAATTCTGCTACTGTCAAGTGGATGATTGAGATAAGCAATTAGCAGAATAACATCATAGATCTGGAAGGGCTCGGAGGTCTTCTAGTCTAACCCCTTGCTGAAGCAGGAGACCCTATCCCATTTCAGGCCAGAGGCTGTCCAGCCTCTCCTTGAAAACCTCCAGTGATGAAGCACCCACAGCTTCTGGAGGCAAAGCTGTTCCACTGGTTAATTGTTCACACTGTCAGGAAATTTCTCCCTATTCTAGGTTGCTTTTCTCCTTGATTAGTGTCTATGCTTAGTTTATTGACTTCTGGTGGTTTGGAGAATAGTTGGTTCCCCCCTTCTTTATGGCAGCCCCTCAAATACTGGACTACTGCTATCAAGTCATCCCTGGCCCTTCTTTTCAGTAGATTAGACATCCCCAATTCCTGCAACCATTCTTCATAGGTTTTAGCCTCCAGCCTCCAAATCATCCTTGCGCTCTTGTGCCTTGCCTAGTGCCGGACTATAGTTTTCTCACCACCAAACTGAATCGTATTGGATGATGATCCATGATTTTGAGTAATAAGAAACAAGACTTTGAATCTGAATGATCGAGAAGGAACTCTGGCGGACTTACAGGGTTTTGTTGCTTATCTTTTAAACTTTTTTTTTTCTGAAAATCAACAAAATTATATTAAAATATTCTGAATTTATAGAGGAAAAAACAAAACTTAATGAAATTGGATTAAATGCAAATAAATGTATAAATTAGATTTAAATAAAGTGCTTTTTTTTTTTTTTAAAGCAGAAAATCAAAACCCATGGACCTCCGATGGGCCCTTGCAGACCTCAGTGCTGTGAAGAGGGAGGGGGGGGAGTAAGGCGTCTTGTGTGGAACTTCCAAACTTGTGCAGGGTATGAAGTGATGGATCTGAGGAAGGAAGGATGGGAGATCTCAACTGCATATGGGGGGGGGGGTGTGTGATGGTGCTCCATTCAAAATCCAAGAAAGACACTCTTGGACTCCATTGTTACAGAGAAAAGAAACTTTTACTGGAAAGACGTCCTGAAGCTGACGGGGGGGTGGGTGTGTGGAGCCCCTTTCTAGCAGTACCCTCCTTCACTGGAGGAGGTGTTCCAGCAAAGGCTGAGAGTCACGCTTGAACTTGGATTCCTGTGCTGAGAAAGGGGTTGGACTGGATGGTCTCAAGGCTCCCTTCCAGTTTGAAGGTTCCAGAAGTCTAAGCATGTGGGATCCTGGCCAGGTCAAAGCACCATTCCACGATTGAAAGGCATAAAGGTCTCTTTTTAGCAAAGACTTTGATCCCCCGGGAGCCACCCGGAGAAGGATGTGGAGAAGAACAAAGAGGCTGCAGAGGGTTTCTGGCAGAAGAAGTGCCTTCCTTGGCAGGGAGGGTCTCCAGGGGATTCAGCTCTCCGACTCTTGATCACTGTTTCTCTCGTGTTTTTTCCTTAATGGGTGTTTTATTGCATTCTCTATTATTAAAAAGACACTTTAATGCTGTGTACCACCTGGAGTTGTTTGGCATGACAGATGGCGCATTCTTATTTTAATAAGTAGCCACATCATAAATCAGTGGGACAGCAGATAAGACTCATCCAATAGCGCAAGGGGTGCCATGGAGAAGACGGCAGACTTCTTCTCCGGGGCTCCAGGGGGAGGGGGGGCTAGCAGGAACTCCTGAATGCCTGCCTGGCCAAGTCCAAAAGGGACTCCTCCTTTCTCAGGGGGTCCTTCACGAGGGGTCAGGCTGGCATCATTGGGGCGCAGCAGTTGCGAACCTGGGCTCATCCCCCTGCTGCGCTTGGCACCAGCTGCAAAGAAGCTACCGCTCTGCACCCCGCATGCCAAGACAGGGTGCCTGGGCCCCCAGAGGTTGTGGGGCAAAAGCAGAGCAAGGCTGCCCTGGCCTCCTCGTGGCGGTGATCCAGTAGATCTCGATCTAGTTCTACCTCAAGAGGCCAGGCTGGAGGCAGAGGGGCTTCACTCTTGCTTATCAGCTGGGCGTATATCAGGGTGGGGGGAGGTGGGCTTTCTAGCACTTTTCCTCCTTTTCCTTTGGGGGGCACTCAGCAGGGCCCCTTCTTCAGGCTGGTGATCCTGCAGTGAAGGAACCTGGAGGACCTGGAGGGATGATGAGCCCCTGGGAGGTGCTCCGCTTGGTTTCTGAGGTTGCTGGATGGGATTTTGCTGCCAAAGCCCCACTGTGGGTCCTTCAGGGCAGCTTCTACTGAGGTCAGATTAGAGGGGGGACCTTGCCCTGCTCCCATTGGACCCCCTGCTGTGGGCAAACCATGCCTATGACCCTCCGCCACTGGTGCCCGGCCGTTCTGCCATGGCAGAATGAGTCAGGCTCCCTCCCTCTTCCTTGCCCATTGGGGCCAGGGCCAGGCAGGGGGGCAGGGACCTGGGGAGGACGGGGGCACTGCTGCAGCCATGCTGATGGGGAAGCAGCTCTCGGACCGCAGTTTGACGGGATCCGGAAACTCTAAGCCTAACCCTGGCTCTGACTTAGTTCGTGCGTGGACTTCGATACCCAGAATTCGCTGAATTCTGGACCCTGAAGCCCAGGCACACCAGAAAGTCCCCAAGGGTGAGGAGCATGCAACTGTTGCATAGTCTCCCTGAATTGTCAGAGGATAAGGAGGGCCCTTTAAGCTTTTCCTGTCAATCCACCCCCCCACACACACACATCATCCTTATTAAGAGTTTACAGGTTTTTGAAACGTCTTTGCTTAATCGATGATTAAAAAAAAGGCCCACTGCCAGATTTCAAGGCAGTTGTGGGTGGGGAGCCTTGATGTCGCTCAAATCCATCTGATCTCTTCTAGTCCATCAATGAAGTTTAAATAATTCACCCTCAACAGCCCCTCCAGGTGACCAGGAGGAAGCAACTGTCTGCTGCTTGTCTTTGCGGTGGGAAAAAGAAGGAAAGAAACAGATCTCCAGCTGCTTCCCCTCTAATTGCCATCTTCCTCTGGATTATAGATGGGCCAACATCCTACCCAACAATCCTTCCTGAAAATAGGTCCGCTCTTTATTCCAACCCCCCTCCCCCATGACTCAGGGTGACAGCAAAGAAGCCCCCCCAAAACCAGGAGCAGGAAAAACAGAACTGAGGTCATTTGGTGCCAGGAGCCCCCCCACCCAGCCACGGGGAGGCCTGGCAACAAGGGGTCAGCAGCCTGGCCTGGACTCTGGGGCCAGTTGAGTACATCCTGGTCCGGTCTGAATGCCTGCCGTGCCCTCAGAAAGGTGGCTCTGGCTCTTGGTTGCCCCACCCACTCTGGGGAGAGGGATGGCCCAGAGAAGGAGGGCAAAGCCACCGAGGGACAGAGGCTTCGTACCTTGTAAATCATCCAACAATGCAGCGTATTTGCCCTGCAGCCCAGAGAGGGGATGTGGCCCCCATTTCTGGATGTGCTCAAGAACCCCAGGATGTCCCGTCTTCTGCTGGAGATGCTTGAATCTGGGTCCCTGCCTTGAACAGGCGATGGCCTCCAGCCCCCTTCCAACTCCTGAGATCCTGGGATTTTGGGTTCCAGTCGGACAGCTCGCCTGCATCCGCCCTGCCGTGCTGGGGTTCTCAGCGGTGTTCCCCGTAGCCCTGGCTGCAGACTTGATACGGTCAAAACCACCTTCAATCCCCATAGGTGGATCTGACATGATTCTTTCTGTTCAAGACTGAAGCTGGTCAGTTAGTGGCGGAGAAAGGATCCTGGCGAGACCACCTGGAAGTCCCGAACCCACAGGAGCTCCCTGGGCAGGAGGAGGGAAGGCTGTGTTTGCATCACCCACTAAACTAGGCTAAAGCAGGGTTGAGCGCTTTGTGCTTCAGCATCCACTGAACTTTCATGCTGTGGGTTGCCAAGATAGTCCTGCAGGAATAGTCCTGAACTGTTAAGTTGCTTGCTTGCTTACTTATTTATTTGGAGCTACATGGCTTCCCTTCTGGCCAAAGTGACTGTTTACAGACCTCCGAGATAATGCTCTATCCTTGTCTGGGTTCTGGCTTAATATAAATGTGACTTTAGTTATCAGGTAGCATTGAAAAAGCAGCTGAAATTGCTACTCGGTGCAGGCCACAGGCAGGTGCCCTTGGGGCCTTATTGTAACCTTTCTAGCGAAGGTGGTGGAGGAGGTTTCTGGCTCTGGGCAAGAAGCCTTGAGTTGATTACCTGAAGTGATTTCAGACATCTTGTCTCCTGGAGAACAAATAAGCGGTTCTCTTTTTTCAGTCATGTTATTTGAATTATGTCTGTTATGCCTGAGATCCCAATGCCTCCTTCGCTCTTCAAAGGTTCTTCTTCCCCTGGAAATGACAAATTGGCTATGTAAAGAATTTTAATGAAATCTTATTTGCAAGAGCGTGTGTCTGATCATTTCCTTTGCACCATTTTCTATACACACGGCATCTGTTGATTCAAAAAGCTGGTGCATTCAAAAATAGCTAGTGATATGGTAATGAGATCTGCTAGTATCCATCCAGCTGGGATTTCTTTTTTAAAAAGAAGCATTTCTCATTCTGTCAACCTGGGATTGAGATGATCCCAAAATATAGTATTTTTCATCCGTAGCTTTCACTTGTATTCTTTAGCAATCATTATTACTACAATAAAATGAAAATAGTAAACAAATTCTCCTGCTCAGGTTATTGAAAGGCAAGAAGAGCCACATTGCTATTCCAATGGGTTTCAGACTGAGAGTATGTTAGAACATGGGTTTTGACAAAGGGGTCGATTCGTAGCATCCAAGGGAAATGCCTTGGACGTAATACAAGTGGACTTCAGGAAGGCATCTGACAAAGTGGATCACAGCCCACGTCTTGGTAAGATAGAACAGAGGATGGTCAGGATCATCACCAGGTGGCTGACCAACTGCATTCCATTTGTAGCTCTCAGCGGAACTCGGTATGCATGGAGGGAATAGGATAACAGAGTTGGGAGGGACCTTGCTTGGTCTTCTCATCCATCCAAGTAAGCAGAGGGTACTACATTTTAGGTCCAGTACTCTCCAATATTGTCACGAATGATTCATATGAGGGAATAGAAGATCTTCATCAAATTTGCAGATGACACCAAGCCGTCAGGGACTTTGCAGAAAACAGGATCAAGATACAGAAAGTGTAAGGACCTGCCCCAGGTGGTCTCTCAGGAAAGCAAAACTCTTGACTCCATTGAGTTGAATCAAAAGAACTTCTACTGAAAGAAAGGGCTTGCAGTAAAGCCAGGCAGAATCTGAAAAAGCCCATGCAAAGCACAAACCCAACCCCACTGACCAGTCCCCATGACCAGCCAGTGAGATGCCGCAAGATTGTTTTGAGAACACTGAGATGCTAGGCAGATAACAGTTCTCTCTCAGGGCCTGGACGGCCTTAAAACCAGGCTGGAACCGGCTGGGAGGAAGTCTGCTGCGTCTCCAAAGATAATCCCCCTCCCTAATTCCCAAACAGTTACAGCAAAAGCATACCAAAAATGCCAGCAAGCCATCCTCCCCCCTCCCCCTTCCAACAGAATGGCAGGCTACATTGAGCAGTTGTGGGACTGAGGCATGTTGCGCAGAGAGAAGGCCTGGAGGTGACATGTTAACAACCTCCCAGTATTTGAGAGGCTGTCACAGAGAATAGGGGGCTGACCTGACTCTGACACACCTGAAGGCAGGGCAAGAAGTAATGGATGGGAGACTCTGGCAAGAGTGCAGAGAAGAGCAACCAAGAGGATTAGGGGACGAGAGGCTAAAACGTATGAAGTACAGTTGGGGGAATTGGGAATGTCTAGTCTACTGAAAAGAAGGACTAGGGGAGACCTGATGATAGCAGCATTCCAGAATTTGAGGGACTGCCACAATGATGAGGAGGGCAAAATATTTCTCTCCCTCTGTAAGACAACCAATTCTGCAACAGGGACCCCAGGGGAGAGCCCTCATTAGTATTAATGAGAACTTGCCATCCATCCGGAAGGACAGGAGGGATTGTGCAAATGAAACAATCTTGAAAGAAGAGGAACAAAGTCACTTAAGAAGCAAAGTTGAGCAAAAGAGATGGTGACAAGCTGGGACAATATGTAAACATACACACTAATATTTTGAATATGTGAGGAAATTTGTTCTGAGCAATTGTCTTACCATTCTGCCTGCTGCCCGTCACCTCCTCACCGTCTTCTCCCATTGCTAGACCAATTATTTCCTTGCCTTTCTTATTTCTTACATGTTGAAATAAACTTTTAAAAAATATTTTTGGTATCTGTTCCTAGTTCATTCTTAGTCGTAGCTTTTCTGACTTCATCTTTGCAGATTCAGACTACTTGTCTCAGTAGTATGTCTCTCTGTTTTTTTAGAAAATAGGACGTCATTTTACTGCCTCCTTTGCAATTTGAATTGTCTTGTGTAGAACTGTCATCACATTATTACACTGATGTTAGCATTCTTCACTATACTGATACTCACAACCTGACTATTATATTTTTATTATGATTGTTATAATTCTTTTAACTTACGCCTACAGACCAGACCTATCATGAAGCAAAAGACACCATCTTCACAGGCCTGTTACTATTGAGTGAATCACCCTCCATCTTCTCATCATATTTCAGATCAGAATTGGGGCTTTGAAATTTGGACTCCTGCAAGGAAGCCGAGGACTCAGACATGCTTTGGAAAGGAAGCAAAGGAGGGTTGTGTGGATGGATCAAGAGTTCCCTGCTGCTCCCTTCCCTTCATGGCCACAGCCTGGCAGGGATGAATTATTAATGCAGTGCTGGTTTCACTCTTCTCTTTTCTCCAACTAAGCTAAAATGTTGACAAATGGCTCACTGAATTGTTACATATTTAATGTCATTATTTTTAGATGTAGGCATGCTGCATTGTAAATTGGAACTAATCCCTTCTTATTTAGAAGCAGAAGTAAGTAGTGCAATTTCTTCTTAAGAGAAGAGGGCAATAGAGTCAAATAATGACAGAAATCTTTACCCTAACAAATTTTATTAAGCAAAATCACATGATGCTATAAACGGTGGTTGCCAATTTAATAAAAAGAAAGCAATTGGGGATCAGTGAAATGCAGCCTTTAGCAAAGGACCTTTTGCTGCAGCCTCTGTCCAATTATCACTGCAGGAAGTTTCCAGAGGCCAGAAACCTGCCAGAAAGACACCCGGACAAAACTCTCCAGAAGCCCAGGGGAGCTGGGCTACATGCAATGCAGCACTGGGGGGGAGGAGGGGGATGCCTCAGCAGCTCCTCTCTGGGCCCTTGCTCCTCCCTCCCTCCCTCCCCCCCCCCACCAGCCTCTTGCTCCTCCTGCCTTGATACAGGGGCTCTGGGAAGATGAGGAAGGGAGCAGATTGCCAGGACTCAACGGCTTTTTATTCACCCGAAAAGGGAAGGAAGGAGCCATGGTTTCTGAGCCTGTCCCCTCCCTCCCCTCAAGGTGGCTCAGTTTATCAGCAAGCTTCCCCCCTTAGAGCTGCGAATGGGTGCTCTGGACAGAATATTCTTCCTCCGTATTAAAGGCTTGTCAGCGTGGATTGTTTTTCTACTGAGCATTTCTGAAGCTGCTCAACCCATTTGGAAGTTTCTTTGTGGACTCACTGCATCCAAAATATCTGGTTGACCTGTGGAAACTCTCACTCACCCAGGCCATGGTTGTCCCAAAGGCGCTTTTTTTGGCATCCTTCAAGGACCCTCTGAAAGGATGCAAATGACCAGCTGTCTGCAAAGAATATAAATCTTTCCATTCTCCATTATCCAGTCAGAGCCAAAGAAGCTTCTTGGATGAGAAGCGAAACGTCTTCAAAGACAAAACACGAACATCTAGTTGCCTCCTGAAATAAAGCATCTTTGGGAGTGGTTGACCAGGAATAACGGAGAAGTCTTAGTCCGTGCTTCCGATGGCCCATCTTTGCACTCAAGTGATGCATCCCTTCAGTCTCATCTCTTGATCCAATCTGGTCGACCAGAGATATTTTTGCATCAGTCGTTCATATCCTCTCTGGTCTATCAGAATCATAGAATCATAGGGCTGGAAGGGACCTCAGAGATCTTCTAGCCCAACCCCTGCCCAAGACAGGAGACTTTATTTCATCCTGGTTGGCCATTTTTTTTCTTGGACACCTCAAATGATGGAGCACCCACATCTCTGGGAAGCCATATATTCCATCTGTTAATTGTTCTGGTGGTCAGAAAATCTCTCCTTACTTTTGGGTTGGATCTGCCTTTAATGAGCCTCCCCCTATTGCTTCTTGTCCTGCCCTCAGGTGCCCGAGAGAATATGTCAACCTGCTCTTCTCTGCGACAGCCCCTCCAGCATAGGAAGACAGCTACCATGCCACCCCTTCTTAGTCCTTCTCTTCATGAGACTAGACATGCCTGATTCCCTTAATTGTTCCTCATCTGGTTTGGCCTCCAGACCCATCACTATTTGCTTCCTTGCTCTTCTCTGCACACCTTCTAGAGTCTCAACATCTTCTTTTGTATCACGGTGACCAGAACTCACCCATGTACCATGGAGTGGCGCTATGATCCTTTCCAGTTCTTGGATCATGCTGGGCAACTGGGGGTGGTGTGGTCTGATTATCTCAGGGTAGAGAGGCAAGCCCGAGAAGTGAAGGTTTCCCTCCGTAGAATAGTTATTTATCATGATGATTTTTTAAAGAAAGGTGTTTGAGCTTCCCTTACACAAGGAATAAGCCACTTTCCTGCTGAACTATCTGCATTTTATACTCCTCTGCTTTTTTTCCTCTAGCTGGAAAGCAATTTAGATTTTATTTCTTTGTAAACAGTTTTTCTAGGATCAAAATTTTATTCAGTATACTTGGGCAAGCATTAAAATCTCCATTACAATATTCCTCTAACTTTATTGGCAAGACATCTTTTTGCAATTCTTCCTAAAGGGATTTCTGTTATTATTCCATACATTAGAACACCCAAAACTCAAGAAAATCTAAGTTATAAGGATTTGACTCACAAAATATAATGCATGTGGGTAGGTGAACTGCTCTGATGGGAATGTTTTATTTTGGCCCATCAACATTTTACAAACAATTGTAGCATCCAAAACTAGAACAGGATACAGGTAACCTTTCTTGTTGTTGTTGTTTTTTATTTCAAAGCAAAAGCTACAATTTTGAACATGACTACCTTGAGACAATTTAAGTAAAAAACATGTAGCACACATGAAGTGCTCCCCAGGCCTGCACAATCTACACAAGGAAGAAATGACATATACAATGACATACAGCAAAGGACCCATTGTCTCTCTCAACAATCCTCTCAGTTTTCCAGTCTGGTTCAAAGACGAAATGCATTGCTTGGTTCCCCCCTGCCTAAATTATTTCACTCGGGTATAGAAAGCATCAGGATGACCATGCCTGACTTGCTGCCAGTTGCACAAGCAGGGCCCATTGCACTTAATGGTGGGGACTTCACAAGGTGCCCATGCCTCTGCAGGCCCATCCTTTGGGGCTGGTGGGGACTGGCACACTGTCAGCCACAGGGAAGAATCAGGAGAGGCTCCCTTCCATCCTTCGGAGTGGGCCCGCCGGGAGCAACTGCTGAGAAGTGGTTGGCTTTGGCCCAACAGGGAACCTCTTACATTCTGTCATGCAGCAGTCCAAGTATCCTGGTGGTCATTGAGTGATGGCTGTCAATTGCTTGCTTGAAAGCTTGCTTTGTTTGTTTGATTATTAATGAGTCTACCCAACTTCAGATGACTCTGGGCAGTGTCCCCTTTAGAAGCGAGTACAACAGAAAGAGAGAAACAGATCACGGACACTCAGAAGGGAACAAAAACCATTTGAAAGAGCTTCCAAGGAGGGGGTTCAGCAGCCACCCCCTCCTGGAGGAACAGCCAGGTTGTCAAAGAGTTCTGGAACATTAATAGGGTGGGAGCCATATCAAACTGGAGGACGATATTATTCCAGAGGGTAGGTGCTCTGATAGAAAAGGCACACACTGTTTAACTGAAGGGACCTGGACTGGACTCTCTGCCAAATTTTACCTAGTGGGCAGAAATGATAAAAGATAGGTCGTTATAAATAACCAGGCCTTATGCCATGAATGGCTTGTAACCAGCATCTTAAACTGAACCCGGAAGCCCACCAGCAATCAGCACAGCTCACAGAACAGTGGAGTTTCACATACATCCCTCGCCACACCACCATGTTCTGGACCAGTGGCTGATCTTCAGTGCAGAATGCATTGGAGAAGACACCAAATTGTGCATCAGTCTGAAATGGGGATGTACCGCCTTTTCCAAGACTACCACTCAAAAGCCCCCAGGACCAGGGGCTCCAAAAATTCATAGCCACTCAGGATTGAGCCTGAACTTTTCTTCACCATCACAATCTATGTAGCTTCCAGAGGTTAGGATTTGTCTGGAAGCTTCAACTTGAATAGCCCACAGTTGAGATGTATAGTTGGGTATCCCAATCATCTTGATGATGCCAGATCCCAAGCTGAGGAATAATCTCATCCAGCAGATTCATCTGTAAGAATGAAAAGTGTTGAGCCCTGAGGCACCTCACAAATGTCTTACCACTTAACACCAACTGAAATCGCTCCAGGAGATAGTGGGGTAACCAATGTAACATGGTGGCACCTTCTTCCAAGACCTGCAGCCAATCTGGAAGAACTGTGTGAATAACACTCTCAAAAGTTGCTGGGAGATAAAGAAACACAAGAAATGGATACACAGCCCAGCTCTGCCCAAGGACGTCAACGACTCTTTGGCCTGTATTATGGTTTGGGCTTAATCGTTTTCTCTTATCGCGTAGTTGCAAGAGGACCTTGATGAAGACACAATGGGCAAAGTGATGTTCCGTGACGTTGATCTTTTGCTTTTTGTGGAAATACCACAGGAGTTTTTGGACAACTATTGTGCCCAGCTTTGTGTCTGTGGAAAACTGGGTTGTACCATTTTTCAGGATAGTCAGCAATTGCTTCCTAGCTGCTGTGTGGTTGCATAACATAGTACACAATGAAAAATATTCTGCCACACAAGAGTTTTGTTATAAGGGCATTGTAGGTGGATGCAGACACGCATATGTTCAGTTAGATGGCAGGTAACTGAACCTCTGACTCTAGTTTGTTGTCTCATTAGAGAAGAGTTTTCACACTGGCTTGGGCAAGTGTTCATCCCATCCTCTTCTTTGTAATAGAGCTAATGTTGTGCTATTATCCCTTTTGTAAGCATGAGCTGCGGCAGCGCTCTAGTCATGGTGAGATGGGTCTCTCCTGCAGCCTCAACATTTCTCCCTAATCAGAAGAGATGGCTTGCCTGAGAAGCCCTTGTGATGGCTTTGTAGAAGGCTCATGCTGAAACGTGCCTGCTAGATTTTCATCCACAACTGATTCTGTCCTGATAAATTTATTTTATCGCATTTTTATTACCACATAGCTTTTCTAAAATGCTATTTGGTTCCATCTTATTAGAGCCAGTATATATTCATCTGTCACATGAGCTTGGCACTAAAACTGGCTCTGCATTATAATCACACATTCATTTTGGTCCTTTGCCAGCTGCTCAAGCTGTCTATGATACAAAAAGACACCATTCCTGATGCTTTCAGGTAGACAGGAGGCAGCCCCCCCCCCTCTGCTTTGCTAGTCATGGGATGCACAAACTTCAAAGATCCTGTTGGAGATTCTGGAACATCCCAGATGATGCTTTGGGTGGGTGGCTGTAGGGTTGCTATGCCTGGATTATTCTTTTCCCATGAAAGAAGAAGAAACTTTTCTTGCTAATAGAAAATAAAGAGTTGAGCCTTTCTTTCTGTGATTTTCTTCATGGAATGATTCTAATGTTTTCATTGAGGGGACTAAGCACTAAGAAAGAGTTGAACGTAGCCTTGAATGACCATATTTTATGGTAACAGCGGAGATCCTCAAACAGAATGACTTCCCCTCACTTGAGGCGGTCAAGGACCTCTCCAACCCTGGTAAAAAAACAGCTATGAATGGATGGAAGAAAAGTGATCCTGCCAAGGAAAGTAACTGAAAGTCCACTAAAGGAACAAAATAGTGTTAAAAATATTATAAATTCAAATGTTCTGTTGTAGAAATGGATTTTGAATTGAGTTCCAAGAAGAATTAATGTTTATACTCCAACTTCGTACACTTTTACATTTACACTTCTCCAAAAAAACCTCAAACACGTTTGATTCATATTTGCTGCTTCCACAATGGCAGCTTGACAGAGAGGAGATGATGACGAGGTGACCCCTGGCCAGAGATCCTGGATGGAGGGAGGAGGAAAGGCTGGGCGGAAGGAAGGCCCAGGATCTGTGACTGGGCATCTTTTTATGGTGGAGAAGAGCAACACCAGACGGGACCGCCTGGAAGGAGAAGGAAAGCCCAGGGGAAGCCCCAGGAGGGGCCTGTTCATTGGGGGGGTGGCTTCACCAGAGACATGGAAACAGTGTCACGGTGTGGCTAAATCATGAGGCTTCTCAGGGAAGCGTGTTGGAGTAGAAGCTCAGGCTCTCCGAGATGGTTTTCGTGTCACTGCGGGAAGAGCCGATGGAGGTCAGGTCGGCTGAGGGGCGCTTGGGTTTGCTGCTCTCCTCCGGTTCCTCCTCTGGGTGGCCGAGGACAGAAGAAACCGTGGTCTCCATCCGGCTGCTCTTGCATAGGCTGCTCTGGACGTGCAGGGACCTGGCTGACTTCATTTCCAGGCCTTCATATTGGCTGGCGTTGATGAACGGACACCACTGGAAAGCCCGCTTGAAGCCCACCCGGAACCTGAAAAGGCAGAGCAGCCGCATGAGGAGGGGAGCCTCCCCTCAGCTCCCAGAGCCACAGGAACAGCTGGCCATGAGCCCCAGGGCCGGTGTAGCTCAAGGTCCTCTGTACTCATGTCTGTCGTTCTTTCCCTGCTAAGGGGGAAAGGGGGAATTCTCTGTGCTGTTAAAAACAGAGCCCATTTTGCATAAATCATGTTCATTTGTATGTTTTTACTGTAATTTTATCTACTTTGCATCCTAGGTTAAGAGAGAGGGGGGGGAGGGGGGGAAATGCTCCCTGGTGGCAGTATCAGGCTTTGAGGCGGCTAGTAGGCAGCAGCCTCTCTCCTGACTGCCCTCCTCACACTTTCAATTCACAGTGTTGTGCAAGAGCCACAATCCCGCAAAGGTGGGGTGCCAAAGATGAATCTGGACATGGAGCTGCTGCTTCCTTCACACAATCCTGCCTCCCCACACAGCTTTGGGTTGAACAGGACAAAAGTACGGCGTCTTCGGAGGAGGACTGCCAGTCCCACTCTTTTGCCTAGTTTTCCCCAACCTCAGGCGAGCCTTTTTTCTTTAGAGAAGTAGCCAAGCGCACCAGGTGCAGGGAAATCCTGGGCTGGTGGAAGGTGAAAAGCAGACTCCTCGTGTTTAGAGTAGGCCAAGGTTCAAAAGACTTGGTCAGTATACCGACCTCCCAACCTTTTGCAAGCAGCCCATTCAGGGTTCAAAGCTCTGGCAATTGGCCTGAGTGGCTTCATTTGGCCCCAGCCGACAGGGGAGCAGGCCCAGTTTGGCTCTGTCACTCAGCAGAAGAAGAAGGCCTTACCTGTCATTGAGGCAACAGTAGATAATCGGGTTGTACATCGTGGAACTCATGGCCAGCCACAGGATCGCCAAGTACACCTGCTGGATGTATTTTTCGGAGAACAGCTCGCCCTTGAAGAGTTGCAGGAGGAAGTACACGTGGTAAGGCAGCCAGCAAATGGCAAAGGTGCAAACCACCATGATCATCATCTTGACCACCTGCCAAAGGAGGAAGAGGAGGGGGGAGGAAGGGGAGGGGGAGGGGAAAGCCACCAAGTCTGAACCTCAACATGGAGTCCGGCTGAGGAGAGAAGTGGGGCTGCTCCCACAGAGGCCCCTGGGGGCTCATACGGCAGCCCTGCCAGGCAAGTGCCTGCTTCAGGGCCCTGACTTGTGCCTTCCCCTAATGGAAACAGCAGGCCAGCTGTGGGAAGATGGCCAGGCAATGAGGCCACATCTCCTGCCAGGGTTGTGGTGACCCTTTGGCGTCTTCCTTTCGCCCTTCGAAACCAAAGCCGAGAGCTCCTTCAGTTCAGAGCACTGGTGGCATCGTGTTTATCCAATCCTTTGGGAGAAGCTCTGTGGCCAAATGGGAGCTAGAACAGGCTAACTTTGGATGTTTGTAACTCAACAACCTGCTGGGGGATGGGAATGGAGAAGCGAAGGTCTTTGGGATGCCGCTCGGCTACCATTCCCGGCCTCCGTTATCCTTAGCCCTGCTCTCTGGCACTCGTGGTGCTGCCTGGGGGTCTTCCCCACTCTTGGGAGAAAGGAAGGAAGGAAGCCATCTCCAATGGCTCCAATGAGTGGCTGGCCAGAGATCTTGGCCACCTGCTTCTACCTCTTCCTGTTCAGTTCACCTTTGGACCCTGAGCCAACTGCCCTCTGAAGTGGGGCTTTCCTTTCTGGTTGAGCATCTTCTGATGGAGCTTACCTTGCGCTTGGCAGACACCTGTTCATGGTAGCGGTCTGAAGAATCCCCTGGTATCCCACTAGCCCAGAGGGTGATGCCCACCATAATATAGGCATAGCCTATCACTACAAGGGGTAAGACGTAGGCTAGGACGGTCATGCAGACCTGGTACCTGGAATAAACGAGACACAAGTTAAGAGCCTGGCAATGAAAGAGGGATTCCCCCCTGCCCCCCCCCCCTTAGCATCCATTTTATTCTTGATATAAATGTGGCTGCTAGTTGGAACATCACTGCAATGTCATGCCACAGATATGAGAGTGTAACTTGGGCTGCTCTTCAGAGGAAGAAACCCAACCTTCAGGCTGATGATGGATGTACCAGGCAACTCTAATAGCCCACATCTAATGTTCTCAGCCCCTCCCCTAATGCAGGCTACATGCCCTCAACTCTACAGAGATTTTCCCCACAGGGACTGGTAGCCAGTCTAATCTCAAGAGCCCCGAATTAGAAAGGAAATTCCACCTCTCAGCCCCCTCCCCCAAAGCCAGTGATCAAGTGAAGTAAAGCAAGTCCTTCCCAGAGCAGAGCGCCCTCCCTCGGCTGCTGCCCTGCTTCAGAGCGTGTGTCCAGGGGCAGTTGCACACACACACACACCCCGCTCTCCCTTCCACCTGCAGGGCTGCCCCATAACCTTCCTTCAAGCTTCCTTCAAAGACAGCCCTTCTCACTGGCCTCCTGCCTGGCTGAGAGGCAAAAGCCCCCGAAGGTGGGTTTCACCCCAGAGACCTCGGCTGATTTGATGAGGGAACTGAGCCCATCCAGGCCCCAAACCTCCGCTCTGCTACTGAGAAACATTAACCTCACTAGTGGAGGTGGGATGAAGGACCCTGCCCCCCCTCATCTTGGGCTGGGAGCGATTCAGCTGCTGGGAGGGAGACAGGGATAAGAGCTGGACATTTTCCCAGCGAGGCAGCATTTCCTCCTCAACTGCACCTTCAGCTCTTTCGATGTGGCAAATGCTGAAATATAAGATGTCATGTCGAGAATAGACCCTGACATCACGCCAGGCTCACTTCTGAATTTGCTGCAGCAACGAACGATGCCAGAAGTTACCCAGGGCCAAGCTGCCGGATGAGCCTGGACTTGGGAGGTGGAGGGGGCCATAGGACTGGAAGTGACCTGAATGGCGGCCAAGGCAACAACTGAAATGTAGCTCCGTTACTTGGAGACCAAGATTCAGCCAGGAAAGGAAGAGACTGTTTGGCAGAATGCCTAAGGTGCCTCCCTTTCCATCCCTGAGAAGTGATGACAGAAATACAGAACCAAACAAAAATAACAATAGAATAATCAAATTGTCATTCTGGAGGAGGCTGCAAAGATCATTTAATGATCCAACTTGCTGCAAATATGTAGCAAAAACTGATTAGAAGTGGCTGCCCAGCCTCGTCTTAGATGACCTACTATCTCTAGAGGTAGCAATAGATCTTAATAGAAATTTTTACTTCTTTTTAAGTGAAATCTAGGCAGATGCAACTTATGCAGATTATTTGTAGTTCTGAAATCTGTAGCAATGGAAATCATTCATGGTCATCTTCTCTATATTTTTATGTATCCAAACTCTGATATCAGTTCTCCCATGTTTTTCTCCAGACTAAATGTCCTTCAGCCTTTCTACAGCCGATTCACTAAATTCTTTATTTCATTTAGGCAATTTTCAGTAACTTCTCTAGAACCCAGAAAGAATGTATTATATAATATTTATTTAATTATTCATTGAATTTGTATTGCCTGATCCTTATCTAACATCATAAATAAAACATTTTAAAACATACAATAAGGAACAGAAATAAGGAATAAAAAGAAAGCGAAATGATAAAAACCAACCCAATGGGTGCCCATAAGAAGAGCCTCAGGTGCAACGCTTACATTCTGTTGAACTAGGAGGACAAATGATCGGGAATCTCCAGGGTGGCCTTCACAATTCTGGAGGTTGAAAATCGAACCTATCTGGAGGCTGTTTCTTGAGGGAACCCCGGGAAGATTATCCTGAAGAGTCAAAGGCAAGTAGGAGTCTCTTGCCTGGACAATATAAAGATTTAAATACTGATAATGGCAGAGTTCATTCCAATGGGAATCCCCACCCATCACTTTGCTTTTCAACAAAGGAATTAATCAGGGGACTTATGCCAGTCTTTCCTTCGAAGGCTGGGGGAGCACACGGGAAAACACTCTGGGTCCAATGGCCTGCAGTGCTGCCGGTGCAGCTTCTTTTGCAGGGGGCCAAGAGGCTCTCGGATCCGGGAAATATCCTGAGACGTTGGCTAAAAGTTGACCTGTGGCTACAACAGCTGTGGGCCCCCTGGGCAGCCAGTGTTGGATAGAAATGTTACAGAGGATTTTCTTCCCAGCTCTATTGCCACGCACACCTGCGCCACCTGCAAGTATTGAGTTATAGCTAAATGCAGAAAACTAACTGTACATATTTTGTCTGCACTGTATTTTCTTATTATGAACATATAATCCAGGGCAAATGTCTCTATTGGTGGAGAAATAAATTGCTCTGCAGCTGCTTCATCTACATGTCAAATGCATTACAGAGGCCCCGGGTGCATTTTTAAAATATTGTTCTGTGGTTTTCCTTTTCTGGCTCTCAACCTTTTCCAAGTGCCAAACTCCCTATCTTTTGTTAATGCCAGGGGGTCTTCCTGAGCTGAACATCCAAAGGGAGGCGGAGAAAGGGCTAGTGGGGAGCAGGGAAGATTTCAGAAGAAAGTCCTGAAGGTTGGAAATAAAAAGGAAGGGGAAGCAATTTAATTTTATGAGGTTGAGAAATCCCAGAAGCAAGTTCCCAGATACGGGTAATATTTTTTGCAATAGTTACTAGAAAGAAGGAGGGAGAACTAATTGTTTTATTTGCAACTATATGACTCACTGAAATCACGCAGCACATCAAATTGTTCTGCAGGAATCAATTTGCCCACTTTTGGAGCCTTCGTGGCAAAGGGTCCCTAAACTCGAGGCTGAGAAATCTTTCTGATTTTAAAAAAGAGTGAAAAAATATTTTAAAATATTGAAAGTACAAATATAGGTAGTCTTGACTTACAGTCGTTCATTTAGTGACCATTTAAAGTTAAAATGGCACTGAAAGAAGTGACTTAGGGCTGTTTCTCAGACTTCTGATCATTGCAGCTTCTCCATGGCCATGTGATTAAAATTCATATGTTTGGCAGCTGACTCATTCCTATGGCGGTTGCAGTGCCCTGGGTCATGTGATTCCCTTTTGTGACCTCTGACAAGGAAAGTCAATGGGGAGGCGGGATTCAGCCATGTTACTAACTCAACAAATGCAGTGGTTCATGTAACAGCTGTAGCAAGAAAGGTCATAAAATGGGGCAAAATTCACTTAACTGCCTCACTTAGCAACAGAAACTGGGCTAAATTGTGATCATAAGTTGAGGACCACTTGTAACATGCTGTACCAAGAAGTTCTGTGAACTTGTGGCGGGAGACCCCCCAATACATGTCCCTTCAATGTGGAAGGTACCACATGCCTTCCTTCTGGGAAAGTCCTTCAAAACCTTCTCCAAATCTACCATGGACAATCGAGCATCATTGAGGACTCAACCCCACCACTGCTCCAGCCTTCACATCAAGATGTTTTTGAGCAAGTTTCAAAACCCTTGAAGTCCATCCGGGAAGGAGTTTGGGTTTTACAGTACACCCCTCCATTGTGATTGTCCTGGTTCCTCCACTACTTCCCAGTTCTCGAAGCTCATCTCCATCCACCAGGGCATTTGTCCTCTGACCACGCCAGATAATTCTTGAGAGTTACCTGATCAACAGGAGAAACACGACAAATTCCGACTGCAGTTGACTAGATTTCATTCCATGGATCGGCCATCCTATTTTCAATTATTCCATATCGAAAGGAGTCTTCAGGCCACACTGAGCTTGTGTTGTGTTGCATGTGGCTCTTTTCCTTTTTTTATCAGGCCGACTTTTAAGGCATGCTTGAGTCAGAAGCTTTCAGGGCCAGATGCAAATGTATTCTTCACTGCTCTCTGGTTTATTGTTTCAGTGGAATGTCAAAATTCAATTTATTTATTTTGGCATTTTTCATATTGTGATTACTTCATACAGAAAACCATTCCACACAAGGAAGATATATTCCAGAGCAGAAAAGAATTGCTTCGAGGCAACTTAATAAAAATGACACTAACAGAACAAAATAAGAAAGGATCAAAATGGATTGAAAATTGTCTGCAAGAAAGTTGTAATTAGGATTTTGAATATTATGAACTGCCTGGATTAGAAGATCCCCTGGGCCTGGATCAACCCTGCCCACCAGGGGTGTCCATTATTTCAGCATTCCTAGCAGCAGACAGCTATCTGGTCTTGTTTAACCCCCCTACCCCACCCCCACCCCCAAATAAAAGAGAGACTATCACCTCCCTGGCAATCTGTTCCACTGTTAAGCAGCTCTTACCATTAAGACATTTTTCCTGATGTGCAATAAAAATCTGCATCCTTCCTTCCCCTGGAAGTCCACTGTCACTTATCCTTCCTTCTGGAATAGCTTTGAACCAACCTGCCCCATCTTCTGTACTTGAAGAGAGTTCTCTTCTCCAGTCTAAAGAGACCCAGTTCCTTTCAGATGGTTTGGGTCAAGGTTGCTCATCTCTGGACTGGTTGCTCAAATACGGGGCTTAGAACTGGAGGCAATATTCTTTGGCCTCATACAGAATAGAGAGGAGCAATATCTTCTCTTGAACTTGACATTGTATACATTTCTTGAATTAATTTAATAGTGTGGCCTTCTACAACTTGAAAATGTTACATTTTGAATGATTGAAGACTAGAAGTATCATGCAGGCTTCATCCACTGATCTCCCCTGGACGTCTCTTGCCTTCCTTATCACTCAGAACATTTCACCTGCACCAGGTGCCCCTCAAAGCTCATTCTGTTCAGCAGCCTATGAGAACTTTAATGCCAGCCAAATAATTTGCCTCCCAGGCGCACCTGTCTCTGCGCAGGAGAAGAGAGCTAGAAGGAAAGGCGCTGGCTGCAGTCTGGAGGGGAATGTGAACGAGCGCCCGAAGAACAGGAAAGCGTGAGAGAGAACCCAGGAGCCCTGACTCTCCCGGCTGAGAAAGGGAAAGGGAAGAGAAGCACCGCCAGCACTTCAAGATTCACCCATAAAGCAGCGTTTTAGTCTTTCTTGCCATCTCTTTCCTGACCTGGCTTGCCTCAAAGGGCCGACACCAAGCGAGTTCTGACCACAACCAACTTGGAAGAACCGGTGGATCCCCTCTTCACTCCTCTTTATCTGGAACCACCTCCCAGTGGAGGTCAATCATCAGGAACTGATTTTAAACTTGCTTGGCATAAACACATGTCCATCACTCAACAAAACTTAAAAATAAAATACAAATTAATAAAATATAAAAATAATAAACCAGTTAATGAAGAAGGAAAAAACCTCTCAAAGGGCAGGCTTGATGGAATTTTCTGCCATCTGTTGTCTACATTTCAATGTTTAATGAGGCCAATATGCTTGTATTCATGATAACTGAAGCATGTAACAATCCTGAACTTCTAGGTATGACCAAATTAATCCCCAGAATGTTTTTTTTTTTTTTTTTAGGAAATCTGAATTCAGGAAAGAAAACGTGGCACCCAAGTGCCACCAACCGGGATCAGTGGAAGAGTGACAGATAAGCCTGATTTCTCCATGGGTTCTTTTGCCTGCAGCTCTCTCAGTCCTGAACAGTTCACCAACATTATTTTGCTTTTTCCACAACCACCCCAGTTCTTCAACTGTAAATTCATTATAGTTCTCAATTATTTGGTCTTTATTTCTATTTAATTCCTTTCTATGCTATAAATACTGTTATCATGAGACAGGCAGCTATATGTTTGATTAATCCATCAATAGAAAAGAAAAATAAGCAGAAACCTCTGTAATAAAACAATAATTCCTCAGATTTGTAGATGTTTAACTGCCTGGTGGTACTTTCTTCGCCAAATATGGTGTTTGAAGCTGAGAGGGTGACTATCCCCTTGTCTGCTGCAATGAAGGAAATGCAGCCAAGACCTCATCCGACCCAGGGTAGCAACGTTCAGAGACTGTACAGGGAGGCCAGGAAAGCAGAAGGGGCTGAAACCTGAGATTCTGGCTCCTCTGGAATAATGAGCGCACTCTTGGAAGAAGAGAAACCCCACCCGCCCCAACGTGGCTGCCTTTCCACCTCCAGCAATGGTAACAGCAAGACCCAACTCACGTGATGGCAGAGACCTGGGTCTGATTCTGCGGCCAGTCGACAAAGCAAATCACTCGCTCAGGCAGCTCCTCAGTGGTGGCATAGTATCCTTGAGGGAAGGAAAGAAGCGAAGCCAAGAGCCATATAACACAGATGACAACCTTGGTGGCTCCAGCTGACAGCCTTGGTTGCAGAGGATGGATAATGGCCATATATCTTTGAGAGAGAAACAGAGAAAGAGACAGAGAGAAGTTTAAAATCTGGGAAGAGAATATTAAACAACCACTAGAGAGAGAAGTTGGCAACTACCTGCAGCCATAGGTCTCCTCTTCAAAGGTGCAGGGGAGGCTTCTTCATTCTCCAGCCAGTTGAAATCCCTGGATGCCCAGCCCACCTCCATGTGCCCTAAACCTCAGGGTGGGGGGGATGGATGGGCGAATGGATGGTGGGCCCTTACCTGGAGGGTGTCAGGCTGCCATGTAGTTTTGATTGTGATCTATAGTTTTCAGGGCTACAAGTCCAGTCCCACCCAACCTCATTTCCAACATGAGAAGCCTCCTACAATTATGCACACCACAATTGCTCTTTGTTTTGCAGTCTCCCCCCCTTATTCTATTGTTTATTGATTTTCCCAGGTGTTGGTTCAAAGGGTTGGTTATTACCTATAAACCCCGCACGGCATGGGGCCAGATTACCTACTGAACCCTCTTTGTCCCATCAAATTAGCTCATCCCACCTGTCATTCAGGGAAGGCATTGGGCAGAGCCATCAGTCCAAGAATTTCAACTGGGGAGGGGGAAGAGGGCATTCTCTGCCGCTGCCCCTACATTGCCCCACATCCACTGCCCAGAAGTGGGGAGAGCCCCCTCTTTCCTGGCCTTCCACAAAGGTCTTAAAACCTGGCTCTGCAATCTTGCTTGGGGGCACAGAAGACCATACAAAAGTGGGGCTGGCCGGTCCCAAAAGAAACCCCCCCCCCCCGTATTAACCAATGCGAAATGCCCATCTTGGATTTGGTTTTAATCCTTTTGAAATGCTATGTTTTCATAAGGTTTAACCTTAATTTTAATAAGTTATTCATTTTACACTTTGTTTATATATTGATTACATTGTACACAAAAGATGCACGCAGAGGGATCCCATATCCTGAGGCAGGAAAGCACTGGGAATCTTACAGAGGGAAATGTAATGGGCTATTTGTGATTAAATGGATTATTCATAACCCCTTGTTGAAAACAATTAATTGCAAATATATTTTGCCATGAAGCCACCAAGAATATTTGTTCATAAGATTTATGATTCCCAGTAGACTGAGCATCATGGTATGATTTCAGTGCTTCATTTTGCATAGGAGGCTTTTGCTCAAGAGGCTGTAAAGGAAGAATTAAACCTAGAGGTGTGTGTGTGTGTGTGTGTGTATGTGTGTGTGTGTAGATGCCATGCTTCCCCTCCCTTCTCATGCAGGTCTACTCAGAAAGAAGCCCCCTGGTGATCAGTGGCATTCATTGGCACATAAGGATGTGCATGAAACTTGGCCTTTCTTGTATGTGTGATCTTTTATAGAAATTATTTGGTTTTTTTTAACTGGACTTCTATGGCCAGCTATCTCATACAATGACTCTAGGAGGCTCACGCCTATCAAAAAATCTGAAGGATAAAAATACAGGTAGTTCTTGACTTACAACCACCCAGCCCAGAATCTTCACCTTGCAACTGATTTAGAGTTGTAGAGATGATGAATGAAAGGCGTGACCAGATTTGGCAAGTTCTCTCGCTTATTTCCCCTTCCCTGTTTTTTATAATTCCTTGCCTGATTAGTAGCTCTGGAGAATTCAAAGGAACGTACACCTTTTCATGCCATTTGGGGAAGAGGGAATAAAAGGTATCCCCAGCGATTAATTTCCTATTGTACAGACTGAGAAAGGGGATGTTCCCCCCGCCCAGAGGATGTTTTCTATCCCACTTGGTTTCTTCCTGCAGGATATGAGTAACATACTCCTTGTGTTGCTCCTGAGGCAATTACTCTCCCGCTCCAGAATGCTGTGTCTTTCCAACTGTAATTTCAATTTACTTATAGGTTTGATTGTTATGCTTTTAACCTGGCCTCTCCGTCTCCCAGTGCTGAAGCAGCTTCTGGTGCCACAGTTACTCCAAGGCGGGGTAGCATCTTTCCATGCTGCTGACTGATCAATAGTTCAAAATGCTGATACTTGAACAAATGGAACGTTGATGTGTGTTCAAATGCGGAGGAAACACTCTGCACTTCAATAATCTCACTTCAGGAGCAAGGAATGCCAGTCTCATGATCGGCTTCTCAATAGTCTACAGTTACATACAGGCATTTTGCCCGTTTAGTTCATCAGTTTTGCTTTTGACTTCGTCCACTGTGCTTTTCCGAGCTGTGGAGAGATGAGGGCCCAGCGCCTGATGTGTGAACACCCCTTTGTCTGCTCTTAAATTCTCCAGACTCAAACTAACTCCTGTTGAAAATCCTAAGGATTAGGATTTTAGGTTTCAAAAGCAAATTTCAAAAGGTTTGATGTTTCAAAAGCCTTTCAGGAGCCCCACCTGGACTCCCTGGTGCTCCCTCCCTCCGTTCTGACCACAACAGCCGCCTGTGAGCCTAGCTGGGCTGCACGTGCAGGGACCAAAGTCTCTGTGGGACCTTTTGGGTCCCGAGGAGTCCAGCAGCCATCCGGCTCCCAACCAACTTTGGGGAGGTTTGATGGAGAAAGTGAGCTACCCCTCTCCTTTGCCTGGCTGCCATCCGGGAAGAAGGCTGCTTTCTTCCTGTATGGATTGGAAAACTGTCCATCGCCAGAAATTCATTCAGGGGAGACAGAAGGCAGCACTTTTGCTCCTGCCCCGATCTTCTTGTCTCAGGCAAGCTAGTAGCCCAGCACTGAGGCTTTGAAAAGGCTTGGAGGCACCACGGAGGGAGCAAAGTCAAGCAGGCTCTCCTCCTTCAGGGCTGCCCCGTTGACTGATGACTATGTCAATGCCTTGGTGCTCTCTGCTGCCCACGGTGGGGTGGGGGGGCTTGTGAATGGGCTTCCCAAGGGGTGGGGAGAGATTTGCTTCCCATAGTTTGTGAACATCGCTTTTGAATCTGAGGATAGCTGGGCGTTTCTATCTTGCCAGGAGGAAACCTCTTTGTGGCCTCCCTCCCCCCTCCACATTTTTTCAACATTTCTCAGGGAAGGGTTTCCTTCGTGGAGGTTGTTTTGTGTTCTGAAAGCCACGATCGATCGTTGTATAAAATGAAAATCATTCACTCTTGTAGAATGGTAGCAATACAGGAAGCATCTGCCCTTAACGACCACAGCAAAACTGGAAAGCGTTTTACTTCCCTCTTGACTGCCTTGAAACCTTCCAGCCTAAAAAGCAAGGCAGGCGCAGGGAAGGGAAGGGGGGCCACAGGGCTTTTCTCTGAACAAGAGAAATGTCTAGAGGATGGTTGCTTTCCTGGATTGTGGGCTGCTTTCACCTGTAACAGGCCGGAGGTGGCAGGGAGCTCCCTGAAGGCTACACCCACCACCAATTTGGATGTCAGAGCTGCAGTTTTTCATCCGCCTGGCTGTGATTGCTCTGCTGTGATGAATGTTTTTCATTCCATGCGAGGAGGGAGAGTTTCTGCCCTCTGTGGGCTCCTCATGGCCAAAACCTAGAAGGCTCCCCTTCTGCCTATGCTACAAGTCTTTAGGGGTTTGCAAGAAGGCAAAGTGTGTCCTTCCTGTTATTTTTATCTTCTTTTCTTGACTCTAAGCTTTCCTTTGCTTCTGAGCCTTGGCCCCTGGGGTAAAGCCAGAGGGGGCCTGGAGGGCATTTTGCCAATGCTGGAGACAGAGGGATTCTGCAACAGGCTTTGAGCTGGGACTTCTGAACAAACCTGCCCAGGCCTTCGATGCAGCTCTTCTCCTCTCCTCTCTTCTCCTCTCTTCCCCCTTCCCTTCCCTTCCCTTCCCTTCTCTCCAATTCGGGAGAGGCGAAAAACAGCGCGAGGCACCGGACGCGGTCGAGTTTCTGCCCCTGAGCCAAGCCGCCTCCCGCGGTTGTCGGGAGAGCCGCATTGTTTTCGCTTCCGCAGCTCTGTCGATGCGCCAAGTCCAGCGGGCATTTGAACGGCTCCGGGGCGGGAGCCGAGAGCGCAGACGGAGCGGCCCACTTGGCAGACGGAGCCCGGGGAAGGCGACCTGGGGCCAGGACAGGAGCGGGGGCTTCCCCAAGGGGGCCAGGCCAGTTGCAGCCGCACAAGCAGCGGAGGCCGCCGCGGAAGCCTTCAGCGCCTTTGGGACAGGCTGAGGCCGTCGGAGTCCCGGGCACCAAGCAGCGGCGCCCCTCCGCCGCCCGCCTTCCGCTGGGGAAAAGGCCGGCCGTTCGGGCGGCGGCAATTTCCCGGGAAAGCCCGAACCGGCCCCTGCCCGTCTCCATCGAGCCGGCCGCGCCCTCCCGGCTCCCCCCCTCCGGGCGCCGCTGCTCCCTGCTCACCTGTCGGCGGCGATGGCCGTCATGGAGTAGATGCTGGCCAAGACGGCGGCCACCGGGAAGAAGTTCTGGAAGCGGCAGTAGGCCGGCCCGTAGTACCAGACGTTGTGCACGGCGTAGGTGAAGTTGACCAGCGTGTTGAAGGCGGCCATGGCGGCCTCGGCGAAGGCCAGGTTGACCAGGAAATAGTTGGTGACGGTGCGCATCCGCCGGTGGGCCAGCACCACCCACATCACCACCAGGTTGCCCACCACCGACACCAGCACCACCAGCGCGTACGCCGCCGACCACAGCGCGACCTGCCAGCCCGGCTGCACGAAGGGGTTGCCCGCCGAGCCGTTGCCCGCCGCCGCGCTCGCCTCCATCCCCGCCGCCCGGGAAGAGCCGCCCCGGCCCGCCAAGCAACGGCTCCCGCGCCCGTCGGGCTTGGAGCCGCCTGCCGCCCCGGCTGCCTCGGGATCCCGCCGCCGCCCGGAGCGCCCGCCTGGCTTGCCACAGCCCGCCGGCTTTTTATAGCCCGGCGGCGGCGGCGGCGGCGCGTCAAGGAAGGTGGGCAGCGACGGCGGCGTGCAAGCAGCGGACCCGCTCCCCGCCGCGCCTTCCCGCCAGCCCCGCCTGCCGGCTCGCCTGGAACCGGGCGGGCTGGGCCGCCCCCGAGTCCCCGGGCCGCCCTCTGCTGCGCGGCTGGGCTCCGCCGGCGAAGGCTCTGCGTTCGGCAGTTTCTTGCGACAGGCAGGCAGGAGCGGCCTTCCTCGGCTGCGAGCTGCCTCCGGCCCCGGGTGCCTGGCCGTCCCTCCGAGTCCGCCGCGCTGGGTCAACTCCTCAGGGCAGCCCCGAGGAAGAGGCGGCGTTGGCTGGACAGAAGCGGACGCCGCAGCGCCGGACCAAACTTCGTTCCATTTTCTGAAAATTCTCCAGCCTGAAGGATTCCAGGTGCGTCTTTCAGGATAATGAAAGTAAAGCCGAGCTTTCCTTCAGGTGTGCCATGTACCGTCGCGATGTAAAAGGGGAAGAAAGGCTCAGTACAAACGCCTTGAGTGTCTGCAATCCGAAATGGCCTAGGAAGCCATAAAGACCATTAAATATATCAACCAATAATGGACCTATAAACCAAATCCCTCCCTTGGCATCCACTCAGGGCAACTCTAAACAAGTCTCTGGTGACCTCTAAGAAAGCGGAGTGAACGGGCATCTTCCAGAGACGTCTCAGTGCTAAGTGATCCGTGGAAGAAGTCGGTCCAAGCCACCAGGGAGAGTGTGGTTTAGATCTCCACAGGAAGCTTTAAGACCATTTTGTAATACTTGGGTAAGGCCATTTTGGATCGCAGACAATAAGATCAAGATAAGAAAGCCATCGATGGTATGTCAAGTCAAAGAACAAGCCTCCCTAGAAGGAGTGCACCAAAAAAACCAATAAAGCTTTCATGGAAATGCCTGCCACTTGCCCTTGAAAAGCTGGACTCCCTCCTCAGCCAACTTGGGGGCAGCAGTGAAAAACATGTCCTGAAATGAACACTCCCGATAGTCCAATCTGCTTTACTAAGATGTTTTCTTTCACCTGTTTTTAGGTTGACTTCTACAAGATTCCACTGAAGGTTCCTTGGCCCTTAAAAAAAGTTAGAAACAACCCCATCCCACAGAGGGATTCATGAACATCCAAGCAGGCCCAGCTAAGATCCAGAGTCTTTGGTAGCTGCAAGTCAGGTCACCTTGTGACCAAGGATTCAGAGCAAAATACGGAATAACAGAATTGGAGGGGACATTGGACATCTTCTAGTCCAACCCCTTGCTCAAGCAGGACACCGTAAACCATTCCAGACAAAGGCTGTCCAACATCTTGAAAGCCTCCAGTGACAGAGCATCCACAACTCGTGGAGGCAAGCTGTTCCACTCATCAATGGTTTTCTCTGTGAAGGAATTCCTGCTGCACAGGTACAGAATGGGGGCTTCCTGACTCAACAGTAGTGACTGCGAGAGAGATCTAGGCGTCCAACTGGACCACCGCTTAAGTCTAAGCCAGCAATGGGCTACAGCTGCCCCACCAGCCAATGCAGTCCCAGGCTGCATCAAGTGAAGAAGAGCATCAACATCACAAGGAGTGATGGTATTCCTTTACGTTCCCCTGGGGAGAGCCCCCTTGGGACACTGTCCTCCAGTGCTGACGACCACCACACAAGAAGGGAGTTGAGACGCTAGAAAGAAAGTGGAGAAGAGCAACAAAGACAGTGATAGTCTGTGGGCTGCATGGTATGCCGAGCAGCATGCCTCGCGACTGTTGAAGAGGATGGGGGAGCATGACCACTCTCCTTCCAGCACTTGAAGGGCTGCCACTGAGGAGAAGGGACCAGCTTATTCTCGAAAGCACAAGAGAGCAGAACAAGAAGCAACGGGTGGACGCTTGTCAGAGAGATCCAGCCTAGAATCAAAAAGAAACTTTCTGACAATCGGGAACAGCCCAGCTCCCAGCGTTGTGGGTGCTGTGTCCCTGAAAGTTTTTACAGCTAAACTGGGCTACCATTTGACCAGACTAGTATAACGACTTCTGCCTTGAGCGAGGGGTTAGACTAAAGGACCTCCAAGGTCCCTTCCAACCCTCTGATTCTGTGTCCTGTGAAGACAGCAGTTTGGAATCTAGAGGGAAGAAATCCTTTTGCGACTAACCATGCAGTAAGCATATTTGGTTTCTCACATTCCCCAGCCTGTCAGTCTGTTTTGAGAACAAAAAGGCATCACTCACTTGTTTAAAGGCTTCCACGGTATTGGCAGATGCTTCAAAGCCTGAGGTCTACAACTGGGGAAGTAATCTTCTGGGAAAACAGAGGAAATTTCTTTGCAACTATTTTTGAAATTATCCCTGAAAATGTCATGTTTTCATCAAGCTAGTTGGCTTAAAGAAGGAAGCAAAGCCCATGCATTTTCCATCCACATTTGACCCAGAAGAGGAGGGAAATCTAAGCTGCTTCCCTCCTCTGTGTACCCAGCAGTATCCAGGCAATATGATTTTCTTTTCATTCTGATTCCAGGTTTTATCTTATTTTCTTCCATATTTAGTCAAAATAGGGAAATTTGCTTTACTCAGCTACAAATTGTGAAGGTAAAGAGATCCTTTCACGTGCTGCTACCATTGGTTTTCATCGGCTGAACTCTTAAAATCCAGTGATGGTGGTGAGTCTTTAGCACCCTGTCTTCAGGGTGGGAGCAGAGACCACCCAGAGAGATAAAGGCTGGCCCTGGTTCTCTTGGTCTCCCACCTGCGTGATCCTGGCCTACGAGATTCTTCATCTTCTCTCTTTCTTCTTGGAGCTTTTTCCTCCTGGGGGATCTAGCCAGGTGCTCAGCTTTGTCGGAATCTAGTTCTGTACTTTCTTGACAGGAGTGTGGAATTGGTTTCACCAGTTCTTCTCAGGTCAGATTTTCATTCACTTGCATGCACAGAATACTCTACCCCCCCTGCAACATCTCTAGTCATTCACAGGCACCACAAGTTGGGGGTGTCTGAGCACACAGAAGTTTCACTTATTTGCATGTGTGGGTCTAAAAAATTACGCCCTGGAATTTCAAAACCATAATCCTGATTCTGAGAAGCTCAAGAAGTGGACTGGAACAGCTCAGCTCAGCCAATGTGCCCCAGGACAACTCACTGCGGGACAATACAATTTAATTATTTTAAATAATTAAGACATTTTAATTTTTGTCATTCACATTTTATTTTGTCCCTCCTTTGACATCTTTTCTTTAATGATTCTATTCCTCTAATTCTTCGATATTAGTGTAACTCTTGTCGAGCAGCGTATTGTGATAGACCTCTCAAGAAGACACTGAGGCACAAAGTCTCCTTCTAGAAAATGAAGCTCAGGTGGGTAGGTTTGATTTCTTCATTTCCCTGAAAATCTGCCTTCCTGACGCCATGGGAAGGAAAGGGTATGATAGATAGCTTGCTTTATTGCCACCACTGCCATTTGAAGGTCTTTGTCAATAAATGTCCTGCAGAATTTCTAACCTTCACAATTCTACCTTTGCTGAAATGAGAACCGAGGCCATCCCATCCTGACCCACCCACTGAGCACAGTGGATGGAAATGGATTGTGTGGCCAATGAGTTTCGGTTCCATAATTGGGGAAAATGGAAAAGCCAGAGAATGCAGAAGAAGATTTGTGCTTTACAAGCTCCTCTTCTGGGGGGGGGAGCTAGGAACAAAACTGTTATCCTCACTATTTCCTTTAAAAATTCTTATTAGATTTTGGTTCCTAACTGTAGGCCACTCAAAGTGATTTGGGAATCAGGAGGCCTATAAATTAGATAAAACAGATGTCCTACCTTTGTCTATACAATTTCAAGGCAAGTAAACCCTGACACCACCATCTTTCTTAGACCCGATGTTTCTTCCGCTCAACCCAGTCCATCAGAGAGAAACCATCCAACTGCAGGCTGCTTACAGGATTCAGGCGCTCTGTGATTTGTGAGGGGCCGACATAATGTCTTCTTTCATTCCCATGCTCTACTGGGGGGGGGGGCTGAGGAGAGGCTCTGAAAGCTCTTGGCCAAGTCAAAGGCTTAGGGTGGCCTTATTCTGCATTGCAGCTGTTTCAACAGCTTTCCCTGACCTTCTGAGGCTGAAAACACCATTGTACAAGTTTATCAAGCTCTAACCTTTTCCTACCTTTAATTATAGACATTGCTGTTTTCCATTTATTTAATCAAAGCTGGCCACTCTGAGATGGCAGCTGATGTGGTGCTTCATACATATGCTGTTGCCATAAAATCTTGCTTGACATTTTGTCACCTCTCATTGAAGCCAGTTCAAGTGATTAATACAAAGAATTCCTTAAAGTGAGTAACTCCCTTCAACGAATGATGCTCCTGAAGCAAATGTAAAGCCAAATGGAGGAGAGCCTTGCTGAGCCAGCTGACTACCATGGACAATTGGCTTCCAGGGTGGGAGATAAAGGGGACGCTCTTCCTTCATCCAGGCTCGCCCAGGGAAGAGGGATTGTGGCTGGCAAAGGAGGGAAGTCTGCTTGCCTGCCTTTGGGTTTTTCAAAGCTGCCTGCTCTGCAAAACCTGGTAGCATCCCTTGCCGTGGCATAGAAGTTACTCCAAAAGCCACCTGCAGCTGCAAAGAACAGGCAGTGGTCACGTAGTTCACTGATGTGAGTTGAGTGGCTTGACTGAGTGAATGAATGAATGAGCAAACCCTACTAGTTGCACATATTTAAAAAAGTGTTGGAAATATGGGATGCCATCATTACAATTATCCTCAGAGGATTGCTTTCTCCTTGATTGTTTGTCTCATGTGAATCCTTGATTTACATACCAAAGGCTGATCCACAGAGAAAGGCTAGAGTGCTGCGTTGGTTGGAGTTGGTCTTCTGCAGGGCTACAACTTCCTCTAGTCCAGAAGAACTTTTCTCTCCAAAGGTTCTGCCATTAGCCATGTGCCTGAGAAGCAACAAAAGAACTCTGCACGCATGGAGGTGGACAATTAGACAGAGTTTCAGAAAAGTTAGTGTGGCAGCCAACCAGACTTGGTTTAAGTATCCTTCCCCAGTTACTAAGCCTAAGTGATGGTTGTGGACCACAGGTGGGAGAGTTGAACTGGTGAAACCAAACTTGAAATACTGCGTACAGTTTTGGTCATCACCAATACTGAAAAATGTTGAGTCTCTAGAAAGAGTGCAGAGAAAGCAACAAGGATGATTATGGGTCTGCAGGCCAACCTACCTGGTAAATGGTAAGAGAAATAGGGATGTCTGGCCCATCAAGGGTTACCATAGTAACTGTCTTCCAGTCCTTAAGGGGTCATCACAAAGAAGACGGGATTGAGTCCCTTGGACGTTTTCCTCAATCTATCAGACATTTGGGGGGCAGTATGGTTAACTCAACCATTGGTTCAGCCCCAGGAGGTGGTGAGTTCTAGTCCCACCTGAAGCACAAAGCTAGCTGGGTGACTTTGGGCCAGTCACTTGATTTCAGCTCTAGGAAGGAAGCAATAGCAAGCCACCTCTGAGAAACCTTGCCAAGAACCTTGCAGGGGTATGTCCAGGCAGTTTCTAAGAATTGGACACTGGACACCATTGAACAGCAGAAAAGAAAAGACAAAAATAGATATTTGCTGCTAGAAATGGCTTTTGGGATAGAGAGAAATCATTAGAACAAGGTGTTATTTCTAAATGGAGAAGTTGCTGAACCCCCTTCCAGCTCTCTGGTTTCCTTTCCCATTGTTCTCAGGCAAGGTGGACTTCCTCCCAGGGGAGTTGGTGCTCCTAGCGCTGAAAGGGAGAAGTTGCAATCCTGGGTGTGGACCGGCTGTTTATGGAAGTCACCTCGACTTTGATGCAGAGATGGAGACCCTGAGATGATGCGGTGGGGGAGGCTGCCCACTTGCCCCAGATCAGTTGACATGCGCATACAAGTAAGGAAGTCCCCACCATTCCCTTGGGCCTTGACAAAAGGCAATGGGGCCTGAAGTTAATCTAGCAATCGCTTTTAGGCTCAGCCTGAGCAAAAAGAAAAGTGGCCCCGTCAACTTGGGGTGCTTAAGACCAGGAAGTGGTACCTGAATTGGTTTCATCCACAAGGCTGCTGGACCCTGAGTGCCGCCTGCCACCTTCTTGGAGGGGGGGAGGCAGATTTCAAAACTAGACCCTGCCGAAGTCTATAGAACTGGTTTTCAGAATGTCCTCTTTTATTTTTGGAAGTTCTTAACAGAGTAATGGGAGAATGGAGTTGTCAGAGACACCATTGAGGCCTTCCAATCCGACCTTTTAGGCGCCAGGGCCCGGTTCCATGGAGAGGTTTTGCCAAGGACCGGAAGGGGCCTGGTTTTACGTGCTGCCTGCAACCCTCAGGTAGGGCTTCGCTTGTTTGCGCAGCCTGGTTTTTGGCCTGCGGTGGGCAGGTGCTGGTCACAGACTGGGGGTTGGGTGCCCCTCTTCTAGTCCAACCCCAGCTCAAGCAGGAGACTCTAGTCCATTCCAGACCAGAGGCGGCCCAGTCTCTTCTTCAAAGATGGAGCAGCCACAACTTCTGGAGGGAAGCCCTTCCGCTGGTTGATTGTCCTCACCGTTAGGAAGTTTCTTCTTAGTTCTAGGTTGCTTCTCTCCTGGATTAGTTTCCATCCATTGTTTCTTGTCCTGCCTTCTGGTGCTCTGGAAAATAGGTAGATGTCTTCTTTGTGGCTGCCCTCAAATATTGGAACGCTGCTCTCATGTCCCCTGTAGTCCTTCTTTTCACTAGACTAGACCGACTGAATTCCTGAGACCATTCTTCATATATTGTAGCCTCCAGCCCCTAACTATCTTTGTGACTCTTCTCTGCATTCTTTCCATAGTCTCAACATCTTTTTTATATTGTGGCAACCAAAACTGCCATATTCCAGGCATGGTCTTACCAAGCTCTTATCAAACAGTATTGCTACTTTATGTGATCTGTATTCTATCCTTCTGTTAATGCATCTTTAACAGCTTTTTTGATGACTGCTGGCTCAGATTTAAATGACTGTCCACTAGCACTCCAAGATCCCTCTCACAGTTACTGCTGTTGAGCCAGGTTTCACCTATTCTATACCTGTACATTTACAGTTTTTTTGCCTAAGTATAAAACCTTACTTTTCTCTACACTGAATTTTATTTTATTCGATGGGGCCCAGTGTTCAAGTCTATCGAGGTCTATCTGGATCTTGAATCTATCTCCTGAGACGTTGGCTATTCCTTCCAGTTTCATATCATCATACTTGGTACAGATTCAGTCCAAATTGAGCTAAGGACACCTCTAAATGAAGCAAACGGCACAGAAATAAATGAAGTCTTCTGCAAAACCCAAGTGATGCTCTTCAGCCCAGGTCAAAATAACAAGCACATGGACTAAATCATCACTTTGGTTAACCACAGCAACTCTGAAGGTTAATTTTGAAATTTTACCCAGTCTCTAGGCTCTTCCATGAAATACAGTTCATCTGTATTTTTAGAAAGCTTCTTGTGCCGGAAGGAAGAGAATTCCAACAGCGGATTAATTCAAACAATGCCTGATGAAAAGCAAGGTAAGAAGCAAAATAGGATTTGAATTGAGAACATAAAAGGCTCAGAAGGGACTTGAGGGCAAAACAAGAAAGTCATATGTTCCTTCCAACTTAAGATGATGTTCAGGGAAGGGAAGAAAATGTCCAAAACAATAAACAAGGAGAGAAAGCACTTGGTTTTCATGGACTCTTCCCAGAGGAGTCTGCAAGGTGTAAAAAGTCAGTGTTGGTGCCATTGAAGCTCTGCCCTTTTTTATGGGTATTGCACACCTAATAACAAAATATCGGTGCCCTGGTTGAGCTGTGAGAGCCAAGGCTGAGCTGCCATGCAGCAATGCCAACACAGGGCCTGAAGATGCCGCTGGAGCCTGGAGAATCTGAGAATAGGGGGTTGGCACCTAGAGTTTTTGGGGTGGGGGCCATGGACCGGCAGGCCAGGAGTGGGTTCCAGAACAGACAGCACTAAACCAGGGAAGACACTCCCGATGTGTAATTCCAGTGGCATGTTCTGGCCCTGGGGGCTCACTCCCCGCCCCCTTGGAGGCCCTGCAGTCTGGCTGCCGAATGCCTTCTGTCACTCGGAATGCAGGATGGCCCAAGCACAAGAGATGCCCAGATGCTGCAGGAGGAAACCCAGGACTCCAACCGAGTACGACTTAAAGCTGCCACTAAGGCCTACCTTGTTGTGGTCCGAGCAGTGGAAGATAATTGTTTCTCTGCCCTTATTGCACTTGCAGAGTATTGCCTGGCAGCCCTGTTCTGGATCGCTCCGTCCTTCCTGGGATGGGGGGCTCAGAGCACCATCTTCAGGGCTGCGCAGAGGAATGTGTCCAACACCTGAGGGGGTATTGCAGATGGCGCCAGGCTGAACTCTGCCCCAGAGTACCTGTGTTTCCTGCTGGCCCTCATGTAACTACCTCACTTTATTGCGGTACTCAATTGTGTTGCATAAATAGGCACACAAGCATTGTTTGTGTGGTTGGGTTCAAGAAACCAGAAGAGAACATTGGAAAGCCAATAGCTCTGCCAGGCTCCAACTGAAGCCCACAGTCTACTTGGAGGGCATCCAAGTCAATCCTGGATCCACCCAAAGGACGGAGTGTTTTTACATTAAGACTTGGCAGACCAACATGCCATGCTCCTATTTTTCCTTAAAAACAATCTGTCTGCAAATTTCCTGTGAATCCAACACAAAATGCTTCCCCTTTTCATGTTTTGCCACCTCCTCCTCCTCCTCCTCACCTTGGAGCCTCTACTTTCTGAAAGTCACAGTACACAACATTCCTTCCCTTATTTCCTGTTCCATTGGCTTGGCTTCCTAAGAGCCCTTCCATACTAACACACCATCTTTGATTTATCGCTTCAATTACTTGGACTTCGACACTTTAAAGCTGGTCTGCTTTGGGGAGGGAACTTCAGGTTGCCTGAATTCAGGGACAGCTTCTTGTATCCTCTTATGGAGAGGGCAGAGAAGAGGCACCTGCTGGGTGTTCATCATGAGCTCTTCCCTTTAACTGCGGCTGCTGCGGCTTTTCTGCAGAAGGTGCTCCAAGCAACACACCCGCATTTACTTAGCTTGTCTCAACAAGATGAATTCCAGGGCAGCTCTACCATCTTCCCCTTCTGAAGTGGTTGGGAATCTCCTTCACTCACTCATCCATGTCCTGTGTACATTTCCATAGCCTTGGAGCGGAGAACTGCACATATGAGGGTGTATATGTGTGCAGAAATATGTAAAATTTAGGGACAAGAACTAAACTAGGAACAAAGTCATTAGGAGAAAAAGAAAAGTCACATCAAAGTCCGAAGGATTCACAGGGCTTGTGGCAGTGTCTCCCTCTCCCCCTGTTCCCTCCAGTGGGTTTGGACTCCAGAAGAGATGGCTCAGAGCTCAGGGAAAAACACTAGAAAGAGGGAAACTATGATGTTGGAAGGAACAGAGCTCAATTTTTGAACATCTTCTTGTATTTTCCAATTGTCAAACAGAGGATAAAGATCACGGCAGCCCATGCAATCTGGGGCTGACCCAGGAAGATGGAAGTTGCTTCCACTCCATTTGGACCTTACAGGCTCCCAGGTGGAGCCTTCAGCCCTGAGAGAGCAGTTGTCCTTGAATGCAACTTTTCTCAAGCAGATCAGAGCAATAGCCAGTCCAAAGGCCTGGGGCCATTTAGGCAAGCATAGAGGCAAAGGAGAACCACAGCCCATCAAGTGCACCATTCTCATCGCCATGACCAAAAAGGCTCTACTGGGTGGCTACTTCCCTGGTGAGCAGCTTCCAGAAACCTTTGTGAACCATCTGGGGAGCTGATGTGCTGATTAGTGTCCTGCTGCAGAAGAACGACGTCAAGGGAAGGGTTGGGTCCTGGTATTTTGTCTACCAGTAAACCTACTGGTCTGATCCAAACTGCAGCTACATTTCTTGGGTGCTTATGCCTCCTTTTCTTTTCTTTTTGCCCTCTAAAACCCACACATATAGATACACACAGTTGCCCTTCATCTGCCATGGTCTCAGTGGAGTATGAGGCCACCCACTGCTGGAGACAAAATGCTTAAGTGAAAGACTTGATCTGATCAGGAGGGCTGTTGCAAATATTAACCATAAATAAATATGGGGCAGAATAATCAACAGGACAAAAAAGGGCTCCCAACTCCCACCCTATCAAGCAAAGAACATGAAGATGGAAGAGCTATTCAGAGAAGATTGTGTCTTGGTAGTCATAAAGACAAATGGCTAAATCAATACATTTTCAGTGGGATGCTAAAGCATTATGTTATCTTTTATTATTCTCATTTAGCAACAATTTCAAAGACCTTTGATTTATTTCCGATGCATCAAGATGACACCCAAACCATGCAGAGCCTCCCACTCAATTAATGAGATCGGTGGGATTTGTCTGTCATGGAAGGACCTGCTGACAAACCTGAGCTGTAGAGATGGCAAGTCTCACCGATGTGTCCCCCTCCCTCCTCTCAACAAACATTCACGGAGTTGGGATTAACCAGGATTAAGTTTGGTTTGTTGGATCCGATTCTGCTGTGCAGCATTTTTCCTTCCTTCCTTCCTCAACAGATTCATGAGTGCTTCCTGGTATTCCTTGTAACCTCTTTCCTTCGCTTCTTTCTCCCCGTCTCCTTTCTGCTGCTGCCTTGGCATGATAGTGGAGCAGCCCTCATTTGCCCTTACAGTTATTCCTTCACTCCTCTTCCTTCTTGGCCCTTTTAGTAATAAAGAAAACAATTTCTGGACTCACTGAATTCTACCCCTAATATCTAGTGCCCACCTGTCCTCTTGTGAGATCTTCAAACAAAATGTGGCTGGTTGTGCCAGAACAAGAACAATTGTGAGGCTTCGGGAAGGTCAGTCCCAGTCAAATACCTATTCCTGCTCCATGAAACCCAACAACCTTGCTTGGATTCAGTGTCTGTTGGGTTATCATTTATCTAGTGTGAACCTACTTCTCTACACCAATGCAGAATTCCCTCCCACTGAATAAGTGACACCAACTTGGGCTTCTTTTTTTCCCAATCTTCATCCAGCTGACCTCTTCCAGACACATATTATTCAACAATGGTGGAGGGAGACAATGGGAAAGCCAGCAAGACTCCATAAATGTTTTACATGAGGGGAATAGAAGGGGAACTTATCAAATTTGCAGACAAAATCAAGTTAGGAGAAATAGACAATAAGACTTAAGATCCAGAAAGATCTTGACAGACTGGAACACCGGCCCCATCCCCAAAATGAGTTCAGCAGTGATAAAAGCCAGGTCCTGCACTTAGGCAAGAAAACCCAAATCTTCATGATCCAACAGGCTTCCTTTCTCTGGGGTGAGGAGGGGAGGGGGCTGGGGCTGGGGGGCTGCAGGAGCAGCTTCTCTGCAGAGATCCTGCTTGGCTCATCAGTCAAGGTTTTGTTTTTGTTTTTACTGTCTCCCACTTTCCCAGATCTCTTATCTTCACATCACATGCATCCAGAACACTGAAGCTTTAGTCAGAATCTGGTTATACTTCGTCTGATGTGGAATGATTTCTTTTAGCTTGAAGGTCCAAAATATTCTGAGCAATGTTCTTCAGCCCCACAATCAGGATACAATTTTTTTCTTTCTTCAATCTTTCACTGGTCCAACTTTTGCAACTGGGAAAAACACAACTTTGATGAAATGTCCCTTTGTTGCTATTGGGATATCTCTGCATTTTAATATTTTATGTAGATGTCATTGTCTACCTCAATTAACTGACATCTCTTTGTTTTACAGCTACAGTCACAATCTTGGTGAATTTGGCAGCACAGGAAAATAATGATTGTTTCTACTCTGACATTTTCTCTAGCATTTGGCACTGGCATTGCCTGCAGACCTCACTTTTATTTAAGTGGCATTTTTTCCCTGTTTCATTGAATATTTAGTGTGAATCTTCAAATGGTTTTATGTTATACAGCAACAGTAAAATATTGTAAATCTGAAATTATGGCTAAAATTAGAGTGTTATGATGGCAAATTTAACATGGAGAATAACATGGGTCAAGAATAGCTGGTGGTTCTTTTTCCTACTTAAAACTGGAGCTGGAGGTGATTTAAAAATCTGAAGACTACTCGGATTGACCACTTGCAATCAATTTCATCAAAACAGGACCTGTACCTTCCAAGACTGCTCCATTGTCTTGTCAGAATGAGGACCCTGCAGCCAAGGTCAGAGGTTCAGCTGGAAAGAAGGCAACCAAAAGGGCAACCTGAGGTCAAGGAAAGGACAGCCCGGCTCTAACTCAGAAGCATTTTGTATGCAGTGGGCTCCTTTGAAGAGTTGGTGCCCAAAGGCATAATGTCTGCCTCTTGAACAAAAGACACACACACACACACCCATTCCTTTCTGGTTGCCCACCTGAAGAAAGCCAACGCCAGAAATCTGAGGCAAGGAAACCCACCGCTCGAAACATCTCCTTGGATTCAATGAACCCAGCCCATGACTTCTACCTGGAGCTCTGCTTGGAATCCAGAAAACAGAGATCTTGGCAGCTTTGGCTCCGTATTCAGGCTTAACCATGGCCTCTCTGGATGGCTTTAGTCAGAGCGTTGTTTTTGAAATAGGTGCAGCAATGACCAGGGTCCCTAACTAGATGAAAGCCAAGCCTGCCATTTTAGCCTAAAGCCCAGTTCTCCTGTATGTTTTATTTTGTTCTAGATGCTCTAAACGGCTTAGTTCTTTTTTACAGATTTCCAGGCAGTCGTACCGAGAGCAGAGAGAAGCCAATGAAACCGATGTTCTCTGCTGCCTTCCTGGAGACCCTGAGATGAACCCTTATCAGAGTTCTATATCTGCCAACTATTAAGGGTCTTTGGGCCAATCCACCAAAGCAAGCTGGACCACCAACCTTGGAATCACAAGGCTGGAAGGGGCCTTGGAGGTCTTCTAGTCCAACCCCTGTCCAGGGCAGGAAGCTTTATATTATCACTGGACAACTTCATGACTCTGGGAGGCAAGTTGCTCCACTGGTTTATCCTCCTTAGTCACAGATGGGCTCTCCTCAATGAGCTACCACCCACTGATTCTTGTCCTTTCCAAGAGCCATGGTGGCACAGTGGTTAGAGTGCAATATTGCAGATTATTATCTCACTGCTCACTTCCAGGAGTTCAGTCCTCCTTGGCTTCAGGTTGACTCAGCCTTCCTTCCCTCCGAGGTGGGTCAAATGAGGACCCAGATTGTTGGGAACAATACACTGGTTCTGTAAAGTGCTTAGGTGGGGCTGTCAAGCATTGTGTAGCGGCATATAAGCCTAAGGTCTATTGTTACTAAACAAGTAATTCCCTCAATGCTGTCCAACTATTTACTACGTCTGCACTACTATCACTGTTAATCTTCTCATCGTTTGTCGCCCATCCCCTCCCACTTGTGACTGTATGACTGTAATCTTGTTGCTTGTATCCTTATGATTCATATTGACTGTTTCCTAGTAGGATTTGATTGCCTATATGCACCCTATGACTATCATTAAGTGTTGTACCTGATGATTCTTGACAAAGGTATCTTTTCTTTTTATGTACACCGACAGCATTTGCACTGAAGACAAATTCCTTGTGTGTCTAACCACACTTGCCCATTAAAGAATCCATTCATTCATTCTTGTTATCCTCAGCTGTGGAAAATAAGTCGACTCCCACCTCTCTGTGCTGGAAGACCGCTATCATGTCATCTCTAAACTGTTCCTTGTACAATTTATCCTGCAGACTCATTGTCATATTAGTTGCACTTCTCTGCATTTTCTAGAGCTCAGCATCATTTTGTATCATGGTGACAAAATAACACTTCATATGATCTTGATGCTACCGATCCCTAGGATTACACTGGCTTTTTTGCCAGCTGCAGCATGTTGCACGAGTGTCCACTCGAACATCCTAGATCCCCTTCAGAGTTACTGCTGTGAGCCACCTACCACCGGCTCTCTTGCATGTGTTTCTACCCACTGCTTCTTGCCCTGTCCTCAGGACAGGACACGCCGTACCGCCATTCCGAGCCTGGGCATGTGGCTTTTTCCTGCCTAAGTGCAGGACCTTCTCTTCTCACCACTAAACTGCATCTTGTGGGAGAGGGCCCAGGGTCCTTATCTGTCAAGATCCACTTGGATCTTGAGCCTATCTTTTAAAGTGTGGGCTATTCCCTTCCCAAAAGAAATTTTTTTGGTGTCATCTGCAAATGTGATCAGTTTCCATTCTGACCCCCCATCTAAGTCATTTATGAAGCATTTATGAAGCCCTGTAATGAAGCTGTTATCAGAACTGTGAAGTACCTCACTTGCCTTCAACCTTCAACAACAGAAATAAGAACAAAAACAAGAGGGAAAGGAAATATAAACAGAAGAAGAAATTCTTTAAGCATCATGGATCAGTTGTAATTTGGAGCACGTGTTTCCAAGGCAGGATTGGGCCAGTCTTTATTACATCAAAGAAAAAATGTGAGACACAAAATCGTAGTGCAGTTAAATAGAACGAAGCACTTGTAGGGCCATGCAGCAGACCTGTAATCAGCCTTGATTGCAAATGAGCAAAGTTCTTCAGCCAAGATTGTCCTGAGCAGGTTCCTTGATTTGGTGATGGAGACCATCCCTGCGATGGAGGCAGCAGCCCCTGCCTGCTTAGCCTGTCACTCTGAGGAACCTCTGTGCTTCACCCAAAGGCAGGACAAGAAGCAACAGGCGGGACGAATCGAGAGAATGACGGAGACATTTCCTCATAGTGAGAACAATTATTCAGTGGAACAACTTGACTCCAGAAGTTGCGAGAGCTCCATCACTGGAATTTTTCAGGAGGAGACTGGACAGCCACTTGTCTGAAATGGTGTAAGGCCTCCTGCTTGAGCAGAGGGTTGGGCTAGAAGACTTCCGAGGTCCCCTCCAGCTCTGTTATTCTGTATTCTATGCCCAAAGAGTCCCAGTGAGGATGAAAGTCATTAGGCCTCTAGGTAACATAGCACCTAAAAGGCAATTTTAAAGGAAGAAAGAAAACAAAAGGGTCCAAGCAAATACATAAAGATAGCTCTCCCCTGCTAACAATGAAGCCAATATTTTGCCCAGAATATGTCAGATCCCAGCCAGGGAATGAGTAAAATATACTGCAGAGCCCAAAAATTTTCCAGCGGAGAAATGCAGTATCATTTGAACAAGCCCCTAGATTCTAGAACCTGTAAAAGCTGGAATTACCAACCACTCCCTTAACTTGTGCAGAAAAATAAAAGCTTTTAGCACAATGCCAAATACAAACCTAGAATATAGTTTGGAAGTCCAATTCCCTTTTTATCTGGGCTTCCATTTTTCAAGAGTTTTAAAACATGAATCAGAGGTTCTGGAACAGACAGTAAACCTGTCCTTTCAGCTTCAGTCCAGCCAATTCCCTGGCACTCTGCCCAAATTTTAAAATAACCAATCTTTTCCAAGTGCCAACAAAGGGAAAGGCTGCAGTTATCTGACTCAATATGTAACCCGCAGCTGTGTCTCATCCCAGAGAATGGGACTAATTGTCTGAACCTGTCCTGGAAAACAAGCTCCACTCGCAACAATAGAAATCTATTTGTCCAGTGACACATTAGACTGACCTCTAAGGTCTCTCTGATCCAAGCCGTGGCATCTGAAGTCAGTTGAATCAAACTATAGAGTCACAGGGATGAAAGGGACCACAAAGGTCTTCTAGTCCAACCTTGTAGGACTATATATATAGTTGTACAAATATAGGTTGTACAATCTTTTTTTGAAAGTCTTCAGTGATAGAGCACACACAACTTTGGAAGTCAAGCTATTCCACTGATTAATCATTCTCATGATCTGGAAATCCCTTTCTATTCCCAGGTTGGATCTCTCCATTATGAGCTTCCACCCGTTGCTTCCTGTCCTGCCTTCTGGTGCTTTGGAGAATAAGTTAATCCTGGCTTCCCAATCTCTTCTTTAAAAGCTCTGGTGATGGGAAGAACCCACAACTTCTGAAGGCCAGCCATTCCACTCATCGGCTGTCTCCTTATTTCTAGGCTGGTTCTCTTCTTTGATTCGCCTCCATCTCATGGACTTGTCTCCTCTCCTTTATGCCAATTTAATGAATGAATTAGAGCAGTGTTGGTTCTCAGTCTTTTCTTCATTAAGGACCCCTTTCAAATACCTTTTGTGGGAACCCCAAGGCTTCACTCAAGATTGAAGTGATAACATTTCTCCAAGTCTCGGCAGACACCCCCTCCCCCGTGATGACATCGTCGCTCCCCAGGGATCCACAGAGCACAGGTTGAGGACTCCTGGATGAGAGAGCATGAATTAAAAAAAAGAGTTCTTGAGGACAATTGAACTGGTGCAAGGGGGTGGTTACCTCTGGCTTTGGAGGCAACCATTCATTAAAATTTGAAGTGATAGCCAGTGATTGTGCAAATGACATCACAGCAGGCAGCAACTGGTACAGCCATCAAAGTTCGGTGGGTGGGTGGAACAAGATCTTGAAGGAGGCCTGCCATTACTTAAGCCAGGATCCAGAGAGAGGAGAGCAGGGCTTGGCAGTTAAGACAACGAGGCCTTGAAAGGAGACCCTGCGGAAGAAGAGGCAAAACTGCTTCCAAGACACGGTCAGGTGAAAGAAACCGGAGCTCAGGCAGGAACATCTCAGACAAGACTCTCCCTCGTTTTCAGGTAAAAGGAGCACATTCAGGCTGGCAAGATTTTGTCACGATAGTTTGATAATTAAAGTAGTTATCAGCCTACATGGCTGTGGCTGCCTGGTCTTGCCTACCTCGGAGGGCTGACAAGAAGTCATGTGTTTGCTTCTCTTGGCCAGAGGCTCCTGGTCAGCCCTTTCCCTGAGAAGAAGGGATCTGGCCCACTTGCTGAGCCAGCCTTCCAACCTGGTGCAGGGCTTTCCCCTTGATCTCAGCGTCTCTGGGGACACAGCACTTCCTGTGCACTCCACCTCGATGGCAAGCCTGGAGCAAAGAAACTATTCTGAGCCTTCCACCAGCAGTCCAATTCAACACTCGAATCGCCCCTGAGAACAATGCTCAGCAGTACCAAACAACTCCTCACAGGCTCGCTTAAGCTCCCAACTCCCCTACCTGGGGGGACAGCCAGTCTGAAAGGTCTTCTCAGCGACCAGCAGGGTTGGGACCAAACTTATCTCATGGGAAAGAGAGCACCCAAAGGCAAGCAGTCCAATTGTTCTCCCGGTCAGGAAATTGGTTGCCATCCACTACTTCTTGCCTTGCCTTCTGGTGCTTTGGAACACAGGTTATGGCAGCCCCTCAAATATTGGAATACTGCGATCATGTCAACCCTGGTCCTTCTTTTCACTGGAGCCGACAGACCCATTTCCTGTAACCGTTCTTCGTATGTTTTAGTCTCCAGCCCTCCAATCATCTGTTGTTCTTGCATTCTTTCCAGAGTCTCAATACATCATTTTATATTATGATGGCCAAAACTGGATGCAGTATGCCTCATGTGGTCTTACCAAGGCGTTACAAGGTGGCACTAACGCTTCATGTGACTGACCTTCATTCTATTCCTCTGTTATGCGGCCTAGGATTGCATTGGCTTTTTTGGCAGCTGCAGCACACAGCTGGCTCGTATTTAAATGACTGTCCACGAGGACTCCAAGATCCCTCTCACAGTTATTGATAGTGAGCCAAGTTTCACCTAATCTGTACCTATACCTTTTGGTTTTTCTTGACTAAATATAAAACCTTATTTTTTTTCCCACTAAATTTGTTTTATTACCTAGAGAGGGCCCAGTGTTCAAGTCTGCCAAGATCCATCTAGAGCTTGAGCCTATCTCCTGGGGTTTGGGCTATTCTTGCCAGCTTGGTGTTATCTGCAAACTTGATGAGTTTCTGGAGAAAGAGGTGTGCAGTAAATACACATGTGTGTGTGAATGGCTGGTATCCTATCAGCTGAGACTGGAGAAGGTAGGATGGCAAACTATGTGTTTATTCAGATTTAGAGCTGACCAGGATCATCCCCAACCATTTCAGCCTCTTTAAAACGGTGTCGATGAATGCCAGCTACGGCTGAATAAATGGAGTTATCACAGCCTCAGAGGAAGCGCTGAAACGTTTTGGGCTTTCAGGCATGCAACTCTCCAAAAGAAAGACTTAATTCATCACCTACTTAGTATCCGAATTGCACATGGAAGTAGCCCAGCCATAATACAATTTGCATTAAAGAAATGAGCAGGTACCAGCACATAAGCATATGCCACCCAGGGCAGTAGGATACACGGAACATTCTGGTGGCTTGCAAGGTGCTCTCTGATTTAGTGATCCTAATTTGCATAAATTGTATAAGCATGCTTGAGAACCAACTTACCTTAGATGCACTTGCGGGTTCCGGTATCTCAGAACAACAGAGCAAGAGCTGGAAGGAGATCTGCAAGTGGGCCTCACACACTGCCTAAACACTGCCATGCAAGGACAAATCATGCATTGCAAAGATCGCCTGGAGGTGGGATATATTTCTAATGTGATCTACCAGATCCCCTGCATGGACTGCCCTTGTGACTGTGTAGGATAGACAGGGAGGAAGCTGATCACCAGAATGCAAGAACACAAGCGAGCAGTCAGAAATTCCATTTCACAGCTACTAAGATGGTTGGCCAAGCAGGTACAAAGATAGCCAGAGGAATGATTGAAGCCTGGGGAATGGGGGGCCTTGTCAGTCAACAGGAGTGTTGATTTATCACCAGCTTATCGGGTACTTAGAAGCTCAGCTGAGGGCTTGGCAGCACAAGAAAACCACAGGCAACCATGGCCATCAGCACCTATCAACCAAGAAGCCACATCCAACCAGGCACCACATAAATAGGACACATAGAATAGCCCCAAATACCCATTCCAGTTGGGAGACATTCCCAGAGGATGGGCTCCAGCGAGGAAGACCACACCTCTGGTCCCAGCTTTCAACCACTGGGGGGGGAGGGGGGTGTCAATTCTGCTCCTCGTGGGCCAACCTCCTGCTGCTTGTCCGGAGTCCAGATTTCAAGGCCATCTTTTAGGAAAGATTCAGGGAAGGGCAGCAAGAGGTGAGAGGTTCAGTCCAGAATTATCTGGAGGTTTGAAACAAAAGCCCCAGAAACAGATGCCACCTTGCGGAGCCATGGAAAGGGGGGCAGAAGCTCCCTATGGTCCCTGACTGTGGGGCACAAATAGGCCGCGACTCCGGAGGAATCTGGGGGAAGAGCCAGCCAAGGGGAGCGAAGGATGGCGAGGTTGGGGCCAACCACAGGCCGGACGCCCAATTTTGGGGCAAAGGTCCTGCTGAGCAAGGCCTGAAGGTGCAGCCAAAGCCTCAGCCGCCCAGTCGGGCATGGCTTCCACTCGCCGGAGCTTGCCTGGATCGGGCACTGCGGCCCAGAAGCTAGGCCTGGTCTCTGGGGAGGAGGCCCCGTTTCCAAGACCCCAGGCAGGCGGCTGTTCCTGCTGGGGCGCTTGACAGGCCTCTGCCGGGCCTTCCACGGGAGCCGCGCAGGGCCTCGGGCAGAACTTGACCCTCCGCGACCCGAGCGGGGAGCGGAGCCCGGTTCCCACTCTCTGGGCAAGCGCTCCTCGCTCGGGACGACGCCCTTCGGGACTCTCTTGCCCGCGCGGCCTCCCGGGGGCGAAAGGCGGGCGCCTCCCCTCCGTGGCCCGGCCTGGGGTCCGACGCCCCTCGCGTCGCCTGAGCTTTCCGAGCGGAAGTGGACGGAGCCCCCGGAGAAAGAGAAAGCGCCGCGCCCAGCGGGCACGGCTGACGCCGACGCCTCCCCGCGCAGGTGCCCGGCCGGCTTTCCTGGCAGCGGCAGCGGCGTCTCGGCGGCCCTGCGGAGCCATGGGCGGCTCGGGGCCGGCCTGGCGGGACTCGCTGCCCTACTACTACTGCGTCAAGTTCGCGCTCTCGGCGTCCTCCACCCTCTTCTCGGTAGGCTCCTTCCCACACGCGCCGGGCGGCAAGCGGCGGCCGCCCCGGCCTCGCCTCGCCTCGCCCTGGCCGCGCGCCCGCCGGCTCCCTTGGGCAGCGGGGCCGCCTCCGCCTGGGCGCCCTTGCCGGCCGCTGCCTGCGCCTTTCCCGGGGCTTGGCGCCGCGCCTGTGCCGGGGGAGCGAGGCCGGAGGTGCGCGCCTGGCGGCGGGGCCTGGCGGGCGGGTTCTCCGAGCTTCCCGCCCCCGAGACGCCCCGCCGCCCGCAGAGTCGGCCCTTTGTTTCTTTCTGCCGTTTGGGCGCGCGCGGTTGCCGGGGCTCCGCTTGGGTCCTTCCCGGGTTGGGGTTTTTTCCGCTTCTGCTCCCCGCTGCAGTGCTGAGCCGGAATGCAAGCGAAGCCCTTTGCCTGCAGCGGCCCAGGCGATCCCCCGGGGGCCTTGGCTCTGTGGCCGGCTGGGACCACCGACCCACCTGGAGGAGCCTCACCCGCTCAGGGGTCCTCCAGCTGGGACTCTTCTCCAGAGGTTTCCAAGCTTTCTCTGGAAGGGGGAACCGATGAGGCTTGGCTTTCTGGGGAGGATCCCAGACCTCCAAACGAGGGCAAAGCTCCAGCGGGAGAAGGCTGGCTGTGTCCCTTTGGGCCCTTAGTTTCTCAGGGAACCACATCATGTTCTCAGGAAACACAGCTGGAAAACCCTCGCCTGGAAGCCCCAGAAGACTGGGACCCTTTGTGTGTGCGCATCCATTCAGCCAGTCAAATGGGTCACAGCTCTCAGCCGCAATGGACTCTGCACAGCTCCCCATGAAAGCAAAACCACAGCCCAGACTAAAATTGCCTTCAAGGCGACGCACACCTTGAAATAGATGCCTCCGATAAACCCATCAAAGCCATCTTTCAGAACCTCCTGGAACCGCAGGAGGGGGAGGCTCTGCCCTCACCTCTGCTTCCCCAGGGCCTGAGCCCCTGGTTTCCAAAAGGCCAAGCCTTGTGTCAGGATGTGGCAAACTTCCTCCCCATCCCACCTCCAGCCACATGGAAGTCAGGCAGAGGCTGAAGTTTAGATTTGGGGAAACAGCTTCTTTTCTTCCTCTGGGAATACAGTTGGCCCTCATTTAGCAACTGTTGGCAAATAGTGTGGTGATGACAAGGTAAGTTTGTGACCAATCCTTGCACTTAACCACCATGGCGGATCTGCAAAGCAAAGCAAAGAGCAAAAACTCCCTTACTGGACTGAATGACCGGTTGGGGTTGCTAAATGAAGACTACCTGTAGCCCTTTTTTCCTGAATTCTTTGGGGAATCTGAAGGAAAAGCTTGTTGCAAATCATAAAAATGGATGCTCTGAGCCTGTTGATGGGCACCTTGCTGGAGCATGGTTAAGCAGTGGTTAACCAGGACACTTATATCCTTGAACAGCCTCAGTTCTGCCTGTGTGGAGAGGACATCCTGGGGCTCTTGTTTGTGGCTTGGGTCTCAGGCTTCGGCTTGGATCTTGGTGAGAATGTTGAACTGGTTTTGGATGCTACGGTGTTTTGTAGATCCAGTCTGCACCTTCTGTTTTGCTTTCATGATGCTCCTGACTCCTCACCTCTGTTCTACTTTGTTGAAGAATTTTATATTGAATGGAGGCATTTGCTTCTCCTCTGTTGTGTTTCATTTAACACAAGTTCATTATGTAGAAGTCTTGATGTTTTATATGATTTTTTCACCGTCATCATAATTATGAAAGTAATGACTTATTTAATGCCAAGGAAACTTGTAAGCAATTGTAATTTGTTCAAACTGGAGTTCAGGCTTAGTGTAAGCATGAACTTTGCCAGTTATGGTTTTAATAAACCATGACTAAAAATATCATGGCTTGGTGTCATTTAGATTACCCATGTACCATAGTTATTTTTCATGGCAATAAGAATAAAGAAATTTGCCTTCAGAAGTTGTGGAAGCTTCTTCATCACAGGAAGCTTTCAAGAAGAGACTGGACTGTCATTTGTCAGAAATGGTGTAGGGTCTCCTGCTTGAGCTGGATGACCTACAAGGTATCTTCTAACTCTGTTAATCCGTTAAAAGTTCTGAGAGAAGCAAAGAGCAAATGGATATATTTGGTTGAAAGGCCATTGACTACTGTCTCCCTTTGCACATTTGCTGGGTTCTGGGAAGAAAATAAATAGAAAATGTGCACTGGCACACCTTGGATTCTTTGCTAGTTAATTTATCTCTATTAGTGGAATCCATAACAAGCATTATCAATAAATGATCAAATGGGATGCTGATACAAATAGAGGAAAAATTGTGGGGTCTTTTGTGTTCTGTGAGCCTGGCTTTTTTCCTTGCAGATGTTTCATTAGCCAACTAGGGAGTCCTGTTAGTGCCTTGGGCCAGTGCCATCCTGAGCTAAAAAATACTCTCTTCTCGAGGACAGATTGCTAGTTGTCTTCTAGGGTTGCCACCTCTTCCTTTCCCACGTTCTTTCTGGTCTCCTGCCTGCCCAGAGCAAGTGCCCTTCTTCCCCACACTTTTCAGCAAAGGGTCAACTAAGAACTCGGGAGCTGAAGGCGCAAATGACAGAAAAGATAAAAGCCACTGCTGGGTTTCTTTCAGCTTTTCTTCTGGTCTGTACCAATTGTGCCCTTGTTTGACGTTGTAGACGTCTGCAGTAGGGGGCATGATGGCTCAGTGGTTAAGGACACTGAGATTGCCAGCTGGAGAGCTGACAGCCGGGATTCGAGACCCGAGCTCTGCACAATGGGGTGAGCACCGTTCCTTGCTCCAACTCCTGCCCACCTGGCAGTTCAAAAGCCTGCAAATAAGTAGATTAATAGGCCTCCCTTTGGTGGGCAGGCAGCAGCGTTTTGGGCACCTTGGCATATAGTCATGCTGGCCACATGCCCTTGGAAATGGGCTTTGGACAACCTGACTCCCTCAGCCAAAAAACAGAGACAAGCACATGACATGTGCCTGACCTGACTGACAGGGAAACCTTTATCTTTATTTTGCTTCCACGATCTAAGCAATATTCAGACTTATCCTCACACTCAGACAGACAAAGATAGATGGTGATTATGAATTCAGTGGAGAAATCAGTTATGTTTGGAAGAGTTACTGGTGAAAGGAAGCCTAACTGCCACAGAACACAGTGGCCAGACACCAGCCCGAGCATAGAAAAACTTGAAGAAGTAGTGCAAGGTCAGAAGACATGGAGAGACCTGGCCCCGTACAATTTTCAAGAGTTGGACTCGACTGGATAACATCATCACTATCACCATCATCACCACCAAAACTTTGTGTCCTTGTCTTTGCATCCCAAGCTTTTATGAAGCTTTGCTGTTACAGGCTTGAAAAACGCCTTTCTTTTATATATATAAAAGTTTTTTATTTTTAATTTTACACATCTCTTCATGTGAGCAACATGATTCCGGATTATAACACTTGTATATAGTCATACTTTCATTTCCATTAATCTTATATAATATCATCTCATATCATTATCCATTTCACTCATCTTTAAATAAATTTGCATTTCATATTTAATTCATTAATTCAATACAATATCATTTCATCCACACATAGGTTTTCAATTCTGTATCCCCTATTATTTCTATTTTCAGCTTATCACCTATTTTATTTTACATTACACATCATTATTATCCTTAATTTTCTCTAAGCCAATATATAATAAACAATCTAAAAAGAGTAAAAGTAAAATAAAGACATTATATTTAGGATCCACATGGTATTTTCATTCCCCTACTTTAATCATAATAAAATCATTGTACACTTCTAATATCAATTAAATAATCAACTGTATATTTTAAAATGTATATAATTTAAAATATCCCCCCAGTAAATTGCTAAAATAACTTCTAAATATGTCTCATTTTATCTTCACTTTACTTATAATAATTAATAATCATATTTTTCTTCCTTTCCACTTTGCCAAAGTTTATCTATATATTTTAATTCATTTCCATTCCCCTGTTTTTAATCCTCCAAAGAAAGAGTTTATAACAGCATAATTCATATACAATTCATATTCATATATATATGTGTGTGTGTGTGTATGCGCTGTTTAGCTTCCTTCGGGTATTATCCCACGTCATTGTAGTGCTGTTAAAGTTGTAGCAACGTTTCAGCAGAATCTCATCTGCCATCCTCAGGCTTCTGTATAGAGTTAGTTCTGTATAGACTAACTCTATACAGAAGCCTGAGGATGGCAGATGAGATTCTGCTGAAACGTTGCTACAACTTTAACAGAACTACAATGACGTGGGATAATACCCGAAGGAAGCTGAACAGCACACATGTAAGTACCCGCGATAACTTAAAAAAACAAATATCTGACCTCTACGGGGAGGAAATAAACAGCCAGATCAAAAGCTATGAGAAGCTGGAAGTTAAAAGAGCAGGAATACTATGTGACCTAAAATCCCAATGCAGCTGCAGAGACAACAATGTAACACCAACCTGCTTCAAATTAACATTTCATAAGAACACAGCAGCTACCAAACTTATCCTGAAAAGAACAGAGATAGCTCTACTCAGAAATGAAGTTCACAGTAAAAGATTCCAATTAGATCAGTTAAACAAAGATTTGCTAGCACTACACCTGGAATTGAGCAGCAAAATCCACCCTCTACTTTGGGATAAGATAAAACAACTTACAACTTGGAGAGCTGAAACTGAAACCACTTACAAAAATGAAAAACTCTTAAAGAAACTAAAGAAATTAGAACATTACAAGAAAACCCCCAACAACTCAGAACAACTGAAACAATTAGTATATAACGTTTCCAACAGAGAACTCAACAAAACAGAAACAGATGTCCTATCCAAAGGATTCAATTATGCCATAGCACCCAAAAAAATCACAACAGAATCCATCGTATGTGCAGTAGAATCCAGCCTAACCAAATTAAATACAGATGAAGCTGACAGAATAAGACACCAAGTTACTCACATCTTATGCACAACGAAATCACCAAAAAATAATTTGCAAAAAGATGAATTCAGAGCGCTACAAACCCTGAAAAATGATAACAGCATAATAATACTCCCAGCGGACAAAGGAAATGCCACAGTAGTAATGGACAGAAAAGACTATGAAACAAAATTGACAGACCTACTCCAAGACTCCACATACAAACCTATAAACACAGACCCAACCACATATCTAGAAAAATTAACCAAGAAGAAAATTATAACCAGCCACATAAGCAAAGAAATCCAACAGACGATCATCCCAAGAGAAAAATCTTCTAGATGCCCCAAATTATACGGCCTCCCAAAAATACACAAAGAAGGCATACCTCTCAGATCCATAGTCAGCTCCATAGGAGCACCATTACAAAACCTAGCTAAATACTTAGCAAAACAACTACAGCCCCATGCTGAAACCGCAGCTTCATATGTACAAAACTCATACCACTTCTTAGAAATGATCAAAGATCTACACATGGAACAAGAAGATCTGCTTGTAAGTTTCAACGTGGTTTCACTATTCACTCAAGTCCCAATAAAAGAAACTCTTGAAATCATCAAAAATAAATACCAACCAGCCAAAGACCTCATGGAACTAACAGAACACTGCCTAACCAACACATATTTCATATACAAAGGACAAAGATAAAAGCAAATTGAAGGAGCCCCTATGGGATCACCACTGTCACCCGTCATTGCAAACCTGTTCATGGAAGAATTCGAATCCAGAGCCCTGGCTAATGCCACCCACAAACCCAAACTATGGCTAAGATACATCGATGACACATTTGTGATTTGGCCCCATGGAAAAGAAAACCTAAACAATTTCCTAACACACCTAAACAGCACACACCCCAAAATCAAGTTCACCATGGAAACGGAAATAAACAAACAACTACCATTCCTAGATGTACTAATCTACAAAAGAACAGATGGCACACTGGGACACACCATATACCAAAAGAAAACACACACCAACCGCTACAACGCCCAATCCCACCACCACCCAGCACAGATAAATTCCGTGGCGAAAACACTAATTACCAGAACCAAACGCCTGGCAGGCAAGACACATATAAAGACTGAACTATGCACCCTGACTGAAGTATTGACAGCCAATGGCTTCCAAAAAAACAAAATCACCAACTTGATCCACAAAAACATACCAAGACATAACAGAGACCTAGAAGACCAACAGACCTATGGAACAGCTGTCTTGCCCTACATAAGAGGTACTACAGATAAAATCAGTAAGATACTACACAGGCATCACATCAAGACTGCCTTCAAAACAGACAAAAAAATAGCAGCCATCCTTAGAAACCCCAAAGACAAAATTGACCTGGAAAACCAAGGCATATACGAAGTTCCCTGTACATCATGCCCGGCCACATACATTGGACAGACCAATAGAAGAATAAGTACCCACCTAGATGAACACAAAAATGCAGTAAAAAAGCTGGAACACACCTCCTCACT